>UCOM01003397.1:0-18167 GCA_900474385.1 Ormyrus pomaceus | reverse complement strand
GCTTATGAAACTTATTAGTTCAAAAGATATTAAAGTTTTATTTATTTTGTTTCAATTTTTTGAATAGCTGTATCTTAATGAATAATCGATCTTTTTCAATGATCAACCACTAATTTTTTTCGTCTTTAACTAAACTTTCAAAATTAAAAATAATTTTTGAACTTCATCTACTAGTTTTTGTTTTATAACGATTTAAATTATATATGGTATCGCGGTACAGTCATATTTTTATTATTATTATTTTATCATGATTGTTTACATTAATTTAGTTCAATCAAATATAAAGAATTAATTTTTTTTGGCTAATAATTACTAGAGAAAATTCAATTTACTTGAAATTTTTATTTAATTTTCTTCTAAATGAAGATAGTGTAAAAAGATAACATAAGGTTAAAATCACCGGTTTGTTTTTGTATTGGACATTATATTTTGACACGAGTTGTTCAAAACTTGATTTAGCACATGCATTTTTATTTAAGCTTGCGCGAAATCGGGCTTTGCGCATGGAAAAACAAAAATTCAAAAATTCTGTATTTAGGACTTTAAATAGTCCAATAACAGAATTTTTATTTAAATTTTGTTTGCTGCTCATTAAATTCTAAATTGGACATAGAAAAATAAAATAATAATATAAAAATAAATAATTAAATATAGAATAGTTTGAAATTATGTAGTTGAACTCGATTGCTTTTAACAAATCTCAGAGATAATATTGGTACAATAGATTAGTTAGGAGGAAGTTAAGTGCCAATGAATTGACAGCGATTTTTTATTTAATTAAGATTTTTATCTTACTAAGATACATCTTGGATCTTATAAAATAAACGGCTATTGCCGTTGGTTTGGCTACCTCATTTGTAGGTTGAGAGGCATGGAATTATCGGGAGTGCGGGTTAGAGAATTACTGATACTGTTTTCGGAATTAGTACTGAGTCTGGAGGTCACCTTGGACTTCACACTCTGTTGGATAAGGCACATGCCTGATGCTTGATGCTCTGACAAATAAGTTCAACAGAACACTTTATAGTTTGAGATTCTTCCGTAGATACACCTCCCAGCCTCTAAAATGTAATAAAAAAAATGTTTTTCAGATATTTGTAGTTATTGAATGCAGATTTGTATATTACTAACAAGGAGAGTGAACAACATTTGGGTAATGGATTTTCCTGTAACTTTAGGATATATTTTCTAATATTAAAATATGAAGAATGGCCGCGTCCGTTCGGCCTAACGTTTGATTTTTCAATAGTTATGTGCTCTTTTAGTGAAAATCTAAGAAAAATTGATTTTTGTTTAATCATTTATAACTTCTCAACTATTAACGGTACAGTATTTTAACTCACGGCATTTGAAAGGTGAAATCAAATTCTATCGATTAAAAAAAAGACATCCAAAAATCTTTATTTATTCAAAAATTATAGCTAAATACAAATTTATAATAAAATTACATGAATAGATTTTTTATATTATTTTAATGGCCATTCTTTGTTTGACTATAACTTTTGAATAAATAAAGATTTTTTGATGAACATTTAAATTTTTGTTGTAAAGATATTATATTAAGAACCTTCTTGAAAATTTAAAAGAATTTTATCGATTAGTTTGGATTTTTTTGCTACGTAATTTATTTTTCAGAATGTAAAAATTTTATTTTAACGATATTCTTAAACAGTCGTACCATTCCGAAGATTTGCTATAATAATTCATTCCAAATAGAAAATAGTTTAAAAAATCCGATGAACTAATGCAAAGACTTTGGAAGAACATATCACGGTTATATGCCGTGTAATGTAGTGAAAAATTCATAGTATTATGAACGAACTAAAAGATTTTAGTAACTTGGAAATCAATTGATGAATCATATAATACCGCCTCATTTAACAAGACACGTAAGACGTAGTGTTAATTTCATTGATAAATTGTAACTTAAATATCACCTTTTAATAGATAAGATAATAGTAATTGTTTCATAACATTCCATTTATAATATAAATTAATTGTTTCATTGTTTTAATGTTCTCTATGAGAAAGCACTGTGCCAATATCAGTTGGCAGCGTTTTTTTTTTACCAAGGGTTTGTTAACAATGGATTTGTTACTTTTGGTTGTAAGGAAATAATTTTGAACCTTCTAAATCATTAAATCGTTTGCAACTTCTACTCTTGGATGTTAGTATAGGTGATACAAATTAAGGCGATAAGAATGAAGATAAGAAAACTGCAAAACATTTAAATTAGCGGAATTTTTGAATTTTTAGAAAAACTTCATTAAGTATAATTAATTAAGCGGAAATTTGGTCTAAAATTATGCTAATTTTTGGTAATTAGATATAAATTTATAAATATTTAACAGAATGAGATAGAATAGAAGACCCTATAATTTCAGCTACCGCTTCGAAAACATACTATCTCTGTGACTAGTTGATTAGATAGCTGAGATAGAGTCTTCTTCCTTTCAGCCGTCGATATACTTGTTCAAATATATAAATGTAAAATTTGTGCGCATTGTATTCGTTATCGGATTGAACAATAAGAATGATGGCTGTAGTTTCTTTTATTTTGTTTAGTAGTTTGGCTTTTTTCTTAGAAGGTAAAATTACTATGTTGTGTATTTATTTTATTATTTCTATTCTGATGTAATAATCGACTAAATTCATACAAAAATTACAAATAACAGAAAGTTCTAATTGAATAATGAACATCTGTATGTATTTTCAAGGTGGCTTAGCAGAACTACTATCCATACCTCGAATTGTGAATGGAATATACGCAGAAGAGGGTGAATTTCCATACCAGGTAATTTGAATTTGGCATAATAATAAAGGTAAACTCTTAAAATTAATGTTTTTAAATTGATATAGAAACTTCTCTTAATTGTTAATGAGTTAATTAAATTGCACTATTAGACTTTTTAAAATTGATATACTTCAGGTTTCGTTGCACATAAACGATGTGTATGATTGCGGGGGTTCCATACTCAACGAGAATTATGTCCTTACTGCAGCTCATTGTGTTCCTACACGGTAAAACAAACTATTCTAATGTTGTTTGAGTATACATAATAAGTAAAAATTTAAACGTACTTTTTACAATTTATGTTTTGCAAAGGCTTAAACCGGGAGATTTAAAAATTATTGCTGGTACTATTAATTTGAACAATTTAGACGGCACGGCAGCAGTTCGAAATGTTTCGAAAATTATTGTACACGAAAAATACGAGGAAGCAAGAAGTTGGAACAATGATATTGCTTTATTAAAAGTAAGTTTTTTAACTGTTCGTTTTGGATTACTTTGGTCCTTTCATTACATATTTTTAATGTTCCTTACAAAAGAAATAATTAATTTTTAGCTCGATCGGCCCTTTAAATTTAATAAAAATCTATCTCCAGCAAAGCTTCCTAGGAAGGATGAAAAGCTACCAGACAATAAAGAAGTTATTATATCTGGATTTGGAAGGATCGAGGTAACTGTGTACCTTCATTCTTATAATCAAAAGAAAACAATATCTTTTGCTTTCAAAGAAAATTGCTTATAAGTTTTTGAAAGATCTGTTTACTGACTTAAATTGTGAGAATATTAAAAATGTTTTAAATTATTTTTCCACTCACACAGATATTTATTTGAATTTTACAGCAGGACGGCAAGTTTTCAAAAGAGCTTTTAAAAACGAATGTCGTGACTGTAAATTTAGATTATTGCCAAAGAGTTTACAAATTGGAAACTATACGTCCAACTAATATTTGCGTGCAAAATAACGATACGGAAACAGGATTTTGTAATGTAAATATTTAATCTAATAAAAAATTGTGTCTGTTTCTTGTGGTCACTAAAGCTAATGACTGATGCATTTTTTGCAGGGAGATTCCGGTGGTCCGTTGACCGCTGACGGTAAAGTTGTCGGCATTGTTTCATTTTCCAATAACTTTGGTTGTGCGTCAGATAACCGTATTCCACAAGTATTTACTCGTGTGTCAGAGTACATTAATTGGATTTCTAGCCACATGAAATAATTGTATTTCAGCTAAGAAGAAATTTACAAGTTTTATGTATACTATATTAATAAACTTTCATTACAATAAATTAAAGATTTTTTAGAATAATTTTAAATAATTTTGAAGTAACAATGTGGTCTTTTTTTTTATTAATGAATTGAATTCCGTATTAATTGTTTCGTATTTAGTTTTAAGTTGATTTTAATAAAGCGTTCTTTTGTGGCTCTATGTACAGCTGTGTCTACGAAAAAGACAGGAAATTAGATAAAACATCAGCAATAGAACGTGTATTGAAAGAAATTTTGTAGCTAATAAAAATATACGTTCAGTAATGTTCACTAGTTTTAAGTAATTTTTTACACCTTAGTCGCATTCACTATAGACATCAGTGCGGTTTAAATTTCTTAAGAGAAAATGGTTTGCGTTACTTCGATAGTGTTCTTGCTTACAATTTTCTTCAAAGGCAAGTCTTGACAAATATAAGAATAAACAAAATTTGTCCACGTGTAGACAGTGCAATCAGTGTACCGTAAGAAAACAAATATGTTTTTCATTACTAAGTTATATCTAATAATCTTATTCAGGTGGCTTAGCAGGGTTCGCATCACGCACTCGAATAGTCAATGGAGTACGTGCTAGACCTGGCGAATTTCCTTATCAGGTAAATGACGACACAACTTGAACGAAATTATGATTTCCTGTGAATTAGGCAGCAAAATCATGGTTGTATGTGCAACATTAAAATTTATAATGTAGCCGATTAAGAAGTCATGAATTTATATATTAAAACTTGTTTCTTGATAGGCTTTCGTACAAAAAAATGGAACCCATCACTGTGGAGGGTCGATTTTAGATAAATATCATATTCTCACTGCAGCCCATTGCGTTTTAGGGTAAGCAGCTTTCTTACCTTGTTTGCTTTAACAATCATACAAAAAGAAATGTTTTAAGAAGCAAATTTTTTAACAGACAATCAACAGGTGACTTACAAGTTATCGGAGGTACAGTTAATTTAAATGACTTGAGCGGTACAGCGCAAGTAAAAAATGTTTCAAGTATTCTAATACATGAAATGTACGAAGAAGAAAATAGCTGGAATAACGACATTGCTATTTTAAAAGTGAGTTAATTTTTATCTGGTATTTTAATGGAATATTTTTGTATCGAAACGTTTCGTTAATTTTCAGATAGATTCGCCTTTTGAATTTAATAGCAATTTAGCCTCGGCAAAACTTCCAGAAAGAAATGAAGAATTAACTGAAAATATAACAGCTCTCGTGACTGGATTCGGACGAATTAAGGTGACTAGAGCTCACATTAAGATATTCAACCGAATAAATTTAATAAAAAGTATTAAATTTTTTAGAAAAACGGCAAGTTTTCTCCCCTGCTTTTGAAAACGTACGGTAAAACAGTGACCAATGATTACTGCCAACACATGCTGAGGCAAGAATTCATCCATTTAACAAACGTTTGCGTGGAAAGCACCGAAAATGATGCAGGATTTTGTAACGTAAGTGTTTTATTGAAATTTAGACTTTGAGACGATTGTCGATAAAGTCATTTCCTGTAATTCTAAATATTTTACGGCTTTTTAGGGAGATTCCGGTGGCCCTTTGACTGCGGATGGAAAAGTAGTAGGAGTCGTTTCATTTAGTCTTGACGAAGGTTGTACCTATGAAAAAACTCCACAAGTATTCGTTCGAACTTCTAAGTTTATTGATTGGATATCGGATAATATGAATTAATTAATGTCGATCTGATTAAATGTAATTAAATTTTTTAATATAAACGTTATTTATAAGGTTTCAAAACTTAATTCATTTTACAAATAGTAAATTTATTGATTACTAAAAATCATAGTAGTCGTTATATTTAAGTTTAAAAATACCAATGTTTCAAATGGAAGTTATCATTCATTCTGTTGCTTGATTACTAAGAACCATTTGTCGAACGAATGTTTCAAACGGAAGTTATCATTCATTCTGTTGCTTTTAATATAGCTTAAATTTTTTGACATATAAAACTGATTTTTTGAAAAATGTCACAAATGTCATTCGAGTTTATTGAATTAATACATAATAATAGTTGGAACAAAATCAATTATTAACAATGTTATTTTAAAATATATTTTGAAATGATAGTACAATTGATATTGGCACGTATGAAAAAGCATTTTAACGTCAAAGTATATTTATGTGAAACGAATACGTATATTCTCTTTCAATTCAAATATTTTGCCAAGTCGGAGGTAAACTAAAAAGTAAAAAGTTTTCCTTCTTTTTAATTCTGTATGAAAAAGTTTCAACATAAAACCAATATCCTCCGTCAATCCATTAACAAATCCAGCCAAATAATAAACTCAAACCGTAGTCTGCAGAAGTTTAATCGCAACAGAATTAAACAAGCCTATAAATAACTACATCAGTAAACAGCAGTAAATAAATAAATAAATAAATAATTAAATAAATAAATAACCGTCACGCAAAAGATAGAAAACCGCCGTGTCTCATAAAATCGAAAAGTCCTCGCCCGCGCACTCGGCGTCGATTCCTCGCAAAAAAAAAGCACTCGTCTCTACGTCTCGTTCTCGGCGTCGAGATGCAGCAGCGGCACCTCGGTGGGCGGCTCGGTGGGCCACTTGCCGGCGGTCTGGGAGGCCTCGACCGCGGGCGGGTCGGTGATGAGGATCGGCGCCAGCGGCTCCGCGGTCTCCTCCGCGCTCGGCGGCTCCGTCGACGCTGCGGTCGGAGCTGCCTCCGGTTTTGCGCTCGGATTTTCCAGAGGCTCGACGGGCTTCGGCGGCAGCAGTTCGGTCGCCGGCACCTCGGTCTCCTTCTCGCACTGACGCCCGTAGAAGCCCAGCGGACAGACGCATCTGCGGGTGAGAGATTACGGTTAGTCTGCGGGTTTGGGTGCTTTGGACGGCGGGGAATTAAAGCGCTGCGATTTTCAATGAGTTTTCTTCGGGAATGATAAGATTGGGGAAAGGTTTATCGAGTAAGTTACTTCGATAGTCATTAACAAACTGCAGGAGCCTTGATTTACAATTTAAATCTCCCGCCGTGTACATATTATGCATATGCAGATTTTATCATTTACATATACTCGGTCGGTAAAAGATCTTTTCGTTTTAAAAACGGATGTAGGATATCTAAATGTTATAATATTAAACTATTAGTTCATGCGAGTTCGTGCAAAAATTTTGAAGATAAATTTTGATTAAAATTAACTGGTTCACATTATTAAAGAGCTACTTCCTTTCGAAGGAAGAATAATTGAACAATTATACCGATGAGTCAAAACAGTCGATCATCATTACTTTAATTTTGCAGCATTTCAATATACTTAATTTTCATTGCTCCCTTCAAGCCTCTTTAATGAATTTAAATTTAACTGTAGGTACACCAGGGGATGAATAAAATAAATTGTTCGAATAAAAGTAATTGCTCATTTGGTTAACAAGATAATTTTTCAATTTTTGTCAAGACTGGTATGTAAATAACTTAAAAGTTATGATTATTTGTGGAAGTTCAAGAAAGTGTAACATAAAATTAAATCTATGCAGATTCTAAAATGGTTTTGTTATTTACCTAAAAAAAAAAAACCAAGAAGCTGGCTTTCAAGAATATGTGGGAAACCATTTTACTAATCAAAATCTTGAGGGTGTGGAGGTTTCTTTGCTTTCAAAAAAAGTAAATCAAGTTAAAATTTGATTGCCTGTACAGTAAAATTTCCTCGCATACAGACCTTTTATTTGCCTAATAAACAGTATCCATTTCACTCATCCCGACCCCTTTGACAAATCTAAAGTTAAAAGTATTTCCTATTAGAGTAAACTCGAAAGGCCAAGAAAAAAATCCAGCCAAGACAAGAAACTAATTCTCCCCGCAAAGCAAGCAAGCCCCTCTGTTCCCCAAAGCTCCCTCTCTTTGGGCGCACCTCACATCTCGCTCCCGAAATGTTCCCACGCTCTCTCTCTCGAGCTTTAGCTCACCTGTAGTCGCCGCTCTCGGGCGTCATGCTGACGCAGGTCGCGTTGTTCCGACAGAGGCCCGGGTGCTCGTCGCAGTAGGTGAGCCTCTGGTCGCAGAGCTCGCCGGTCCAGCCGGGCTTGCAGCGGCACTCCCAGGGCTTCCTGCAGGTGCCTTGCTGGCAGCCCGGGTACGGCACGCACTCGGTGCAGTTCTGGCCCGTGTAGCCGACGCGGCACCTGCACGAGTTCGGCCGACGGCAGCCGCCGTGCTCGCGGCTGCAACCCGGCGCGCAGATCGCTGGAACGGAAGAGGCCACAGGCGTTAGACGTATAATGCAAGTCGCGAGAGGTGTCGGCTGACGAGGAAGGATGGGATACAAGCTTCGACGAGCGATTTTGGCATGGGGGATTTCACGGAATTTCGGGGAGTTTGGGTTATTCTTATTATCTAAACTGAAATAATAGATATTTCAATTTAAAAAAGTTTCTATGTAATTATTTAATCTTAAATAAAAATCAGATGCAAAAACTAGAAACTCGGCGTGAAATGTATAGAGTTGACGTATTTTTTGATAAATTTACAACTCGTCCGCATAGATTTATGAAAGGATCTTCCGTCTTGATAACGCAACTTGATACCGCGCTTTATAATAATCGCGCCTAAGGCTCATTCCGAGAAATTAGCATTTCTGGCATACTTATTTCGACGACAAAAAGATACAGTTTCGGAGGTGGCAAATGACGCAAGCCGCTGCGCGCTTTATCGGAACGAAAATCGCGAAGGTCCCCTCAAATGACGAGTCGTTAAGAAAAAGCTCAGACGAAACAAGACAATTTTTTTATATCAAACACCGGCGTGGGAGTGGAAAACAAGTAATTAAAAGAAATTAATGGTCGTCTCGAGTTTAAAGGTGGTAGACTCGTATAAACTTGTTTTATTTCAAGAATTAATTTCCCGTCGTTTTACGCGCGCGAATAAACAGGCCTCCAAATTATCCGTTAATAACAAATACGTTTTGCTGACTCTTTTTTCTGGAAATTAAATTTACCTATATTTGACTTTCGCATTGCGACAAGTCCAATAGCAAGAGTTTGCGCGCAGTTGCGTTATGCTCGATCGTAAAAGTGACAGAGGAAAAGGCCGGTAATCGATTATTGTTTGCTTTAGTTAAGCTTACGTGTAGAGCATAAAAATCCTGTCCATCCCGGCTCACAGCGGCATTCGAGCGGACCTTGACAGCTTCCATGTACGCAGCCTGGTAGAACAGCGCATTGTTTGCACATCGGACCTTGCCAGCCTAGTCGACATCTGCGAATCAAATAATCAATGCGGTGAACTGCTTCGAATTAACTTGATTCGGACAATTAGGTTATAAACTCTCTATTTGGGGAGAATAAATAATAAAGTTGGGGAATTCAATGAGTCGGTAATAAAATGTTAGTTTTTCATTTTATGCGTCCAAGATTTGATGATCTGATATTTATTTTATTATATCCGTTATTGATTGTTAGCGATTAAAAGTAATGAAGTAGTTGAAATCAAATTAAACATCGAATAAAATTTAACATTCCAACATTTCAGTTTCTATAACTGTTTTATCTAAGAAATTGATTTCTTCGAAATGAGTTTTATTAAATTATACGACAATTTTGATCTAAAATGACGTCAACTTAATCCAATTATCTACAGTACATTTAAGCTTCAGTTATTTTTGCCTTTTCGATAATATTTGAGAAACCCACTACTCCGGTTCAAATTGAATTAACATTATCAATCATCTATAGATTTTACTTTAAAAATACGATAACCATTTTAAACCATCGCACAAGCAGTGCAGGCACCAATTATCCTTTCAAAGCACCTCTTCATTCTGTTTCTAAATTCACTCAGATTCGCCTTACAAATCCCGCAAAGGCCAACGGAAAAAACCGCGGAATCAGTCTTGGCCGTCCCCATAAACCCCCGGCACTTACTTGCACTCCCCGGGCTTCTCGCAGTAGCCCTGACTAGGATTGCAGTCGGAGTGGCAGATTGGCTCGTTGCAGAAGAGGCCCTTCCAGCCGGGATCGCAGGCGCACTCGAAGCTCACGTTACACCTGAAAAAAAAAAAACGAGCGCGTCGCAGTGAGATCGCGAGCAGATGCATCGGCGGACTCTCTCTCCCGGCTGTACGTCATCGCCGTCGAGAGGCGAAAAGTCGAGCCGGTCGTAGTTTTCGGCGCTCCGCACCGCCGCGCCGAGCGAAACGGGATCCGTTGGCGAAAGGGGATACCGTTGGCGCCGCCGTTTTTCCGGAGCTTCCGGCCCGCGCCTTTTTGCCCAGGGCAGAAGAGAAGAAACGACGCGCGACGCGCGTCGCGTTGTTTGTGCGATGATACCGTTAGAGCGAGTTGGTTTGCGCGCAAAAGGCAGAGAGAGAGAGGAGCGCGGAGCCGAGATGAGGTGACGGATATTTGAGACAGAATTTTCTAGTAGATTGCTTTCCGTGGGGTATTGGTTTCGAGGAGCTTTCGTCTGCGATGTCGGCATTTTTTTTTATACGTTTGTTGGCAATAGTTGCGTGTATAGAGACTTTAGTAATTTAAGAAAAATATTATTGATTTGGTATAATTAGAATATTATATATGCAGGTCAAGGTTTTTAAATAAACTTTCTCCTGTACAATGAGTTGCTCTCTATTTGATACATAAAAATAAGCGCGTGATACTTTATTAAAGTAGTTTAAGTAGTTTGCTATGTTAATCATTATTTTTCGAGTTCTAATTGTAAAATGCTTTTATCTATTTATAGTTGCAGAGACGTAAAAGTAATCAAATAATTATAAGTATAAATTGACTTCATTACAAAAATACAACATTTTGCTGTTAGCTGTTGTTTTAGCATTAATCATTGTAGCAATTTAAATTTATTTTAATAAATTAATATTCCTATTTTGGTTTGACAAAATTAGATCTTGCATAATTTATATAAAATTCTATTTTAGTTTGAAGTTTCGTGTCTAAAACTCTTTTTAAACTGTAATTTAAATCGGAAAAACGTTAAAAGAAACGTTATTATATAGCGCGACTGTTTTTAAAATACAGTTGTATGTATTATGCTAGTCCAAATATAATACTTTAACTGTTACGGTCTCCTTATAAGAAAAACAGTAGCTATAATAAAATTGTGTTTTTGACACTTTTATTGCTATAATAAACGCGCAGCAGACGTCCAGTCACTGATTAATAAATGAAGTTTTACCAAAAAAGAAATATTCGTCCCAGTTGTCAAAGAAGTTTTGAATACTGCAATAGAATTTTGATAAAAATTTTAAAATAACAAAAACTGTTAAAATTTCAGAATTGAATGGCGTCTGTCAATTAAATTTAAATATACAAATTCTCTCTCCAGATTCGAATTTCCACCATTCTATCCGTATTCTGCAACACCAAAAACTTTTATTAATACACTTTACTGTTCTGCTTTACATTACAAAAACTTTGAACCAGTCAATTTTCTTGAAACAGCAAATAATGAAATCCATACCCAAATATCTCCCACCTCCGCTTCGCGTCCTCGGCAATATTCCCCGATCCCCGAAGCCGCCGGAAAAATCGTAATACGTGCCGGCATTATAACCGCGCGTTCTCCGGTTCTCTCTCTCTCGAGAGCGGAGGTGCGTCCCGCTAACGAAGGTCGCGCGCGTGTTTGCAGACGACGCGGCGGTGAAATTGTTGACGCGAGGCACATATATATAGATACAAGCGCGCCTAATGAATTGGACGAGGAGGCGCAGCCGCGCGCGGATTTAGGTTGCCGCGGGAGCTCGCTTTTGGAAAATGAAAGTTCGCCCCGGCACGAAAAAAAAATGAGGCGCTGCTCCTCTTTCGAAGGAAAGTGATTGAGTGCGCGCGGTTTGCTTTCCGGGCTCGGGAGCGTTGGGTGGATTTAATAAGGGGAGCTTTTTTTAAGGTTTTGTTTAAATTTGTTGAATTAGTAAGGTTGAGAATGGAGTATATTGGTTTTTATAAAGTATGTTTGCATAGAACTTCTTTTTCGAGTTACTCGTGGAATATTATGAACTTGTTTTTAGAATGAAAGGAGGCAGGGTTGTTAAATGTGAGAACGAAGTACAGACTAGAACAAGCAAGTGATGTAAACACACTGAAAGAGAAGTTTCACGTGTAGAAATCTTGAAAATATTTTAGTGACAATTATGCATAAAAGGTATGTGAGAAAGTCAAGCTCTACTTTGATGCACGAGTGACGCATTTCAACGATTTCTTGTGCTTTCTATTTAGAAAAAGTTTTATGCGCTAATAACGAAAGTTGCTTCTTCGAAATTTCGCGTCTAATTTAAAGCTTTTTTATTTGACTCTATTACTTTACTATCCCGAATTTATATCTTCATTGTCTAAAATTATTTAATTCCTTCAAGTATTCGAACTCTATAAACACGACAAGGAACTGTCACCGCTTGAAAACAGTCAATCAGACAAAAAATCCCCTAAAAACTCGTAACTCAATACAAACGGCGAGCGAATTAGTCCCCGTCACTGACCTCGAGTAAATCGCAGGCGGGTTCGTCTAGTTAGAATCGAAGGCGCGCACACGTACCTGCCGTGCTGACAGCCGGGAAGGGCGACGCATTTGTCGCAGAGCTCGCCGTAGAATCCCAGCTTGCAGCGACACTCCCCGGGCCTGCGGCAGTAGCCTTGAAGAGGGTCGCAGCCTTTCCGGCAAATTGGCACGTCGCACAGGTCGCCCGTCCAGCCTAATTTCCAGACAAATCACTCTGTTTAGGCGCCGAGAAATTATGAGGGAATTATTGAGGGAGTCGGAGAGGACGTTTTGGGTGCTTTTGGGTTTTTGCAGCTGCCCGCTTGCTTTTGGGATGATGGCGCAGGAAAATTGTCTTGTTCTTGCTCTTCAAATTAGATTGGAATTGTTTATTACCTTGGTAGAAAAGTAGACATTTTATAAGGTGGGATTTTGAGTTAATACCGAACCAATAATTTTGTAATTTTTGGATAAATGTAAACTGAATTTGTATTTTTATAGTTTCAGTATATTGCAATAAAAGAAATAAATGAAGAATATTTAAAGAAGCGAATTTTGCATTTCATTTACTTGTTTAACGGTAAAACGTATTATATAGTTTACATTTAAAATATTTTATGTTTACAAAGCTGTGTAAATAAAAAATGTACCACACATTTGGTCATTTAAAAAGAAAACGGCTCCCCTCGGTCATTCGAAAGTTTAACATTCTGAAAAAATATATTACCTGGTAAGCATTTAACTTCTCCGGCCTCGTCGCAAACATAGTGAGAGCCTGGATGTTGTGTCGCCGGTACTTCGCACGCTTGTTTTTTCCATTTTGGGACGTACCTTCGAGATAAAATTTACACAGTTAATCTTTTATTCAATTCATATGCTAAAATCCTTCTTCTTCTGCTTCAAGCCTTTAATTAAACAAAATTTCTTTAAACACTTTTTCAATTTACGTTTAATGTCTCATTTATTTTATTATTCCTTTCTACGCAAAAGCTTACTTTACTTATTCAATTTCTAGCCTAGCAAAGCAAGCACCCGAAGCTCTTAACATTCGTTAATTCTTTAAAAAATTTCTCTAACGTCAAGTTTATTAATTCCCCCCCGCCGGAATAACACGCAACCTTTCCCAACCCCGGGCCACATCTGGCGAAAAAGGCCTCGGAAATGAAGCTCTCACGCCCAGTGGGCCCCTTTCCCCGTATCCCAAAAGATCGCTTACTATCACTTTCTTAAGCGCAGTCCTCTTTATCCGGGCGCGCGCATGCACAATCGCTACCGTATATATATATATGCAAAAAGAGCCCGACGCCGCGCCGCCGAGAGGCGAGAGAGAGAGAGAGAGAGCGAGAATCCGGCGACAAACCGGTCGACGAGAGCGAGCACGGAACGACGACGACGTGAGGACGACTCGCGCGCATGCAGGTATACACGTCCGAGAGTCGAGAGATTCTCGGCCTATCGAGGAATCTCGCGAAATTGAAAGATCGGCATGCGAGAGGAGGACCGATCGGAGGAGTTCGCCTGCTGCTTCGCTCGATTTTGGAGAATAGTTGGAGGGTGGAGGGAGAGATTGATTTTTGCTCGTTCGGACCAATTTTATATGGTTTTTGCGCTACTTATTTGTTGAGCGCGGAGCATTGGTGGTAAAAGTAGAAATCTTTCTGGACGATTCGGGAGGAAAGCTTTGTCCATATAGCTACTTGTAATATTCTTACGGTCTTTATTTCTTTATTGTACCTAACGGTTTACATTTTGTTAGTTTTATTAATCTTGCTGCTGTGTTATACTGCATGCAAAACATTAATTATTTCCGTTTTTTAATGCTCTAACTGTTAGAAACTTTTTAGCAAGTCATTTTTTGTGATGGGAAGTTGAACTACACCGTTACAAATAAAATGCAAAGGTTACTGCAGCGTGCAGTGCAGCATGAATTGTAGAAGCCTGTACTTATACGTTGTACAAAAATAGTAATTCATTTTTTTTACTTAATATTGTACGCGTAATTTAAAAGAGAACGCATTATATGTCTATTTTTTTCTATCAGTTGCACGATCCAAGTTAAAAAGCTGAAGCTATTATTGTTAATTTTTCATGAATTTTAATTAAACTATCTAAGAATAATTTTATACCGTATTAAATAGGATAGGCCGATGGTAGAAAGTAAAAAACTAGTATTTAATGCATCTATTTACCCGTTATCACTTTCTTCAGAATTGATTAGCATACATGCATCTAATTTACCATCCACAAACACCCAAACCCCACAACAAATATCTAAGCATCAAAGCTCATCCGTCCAAGCCGAATTTCCAATCCAGCACTTAGGCTCTCCGGCCTTAATTAATCCCGAAAAACTGAAAATAAACTACATGGTATACTCACGCAGACCTGGGACCGGCGGCGAAGCTCATGGGCACCTGGGTAGCCATGACCCCCATCATGGCCTCGGCCATCCTCCATCCCACCTCGCTCGCCTGAACTCCAGCGTGCTCGAGGAGCAGCGGTCGCAGACCCAGCAGCAGCAGCAGCGGCACGATCATCTTCTTATCCTCGCGGCGTTTATTCCTACTCGTCGACTTCCTCGCCAAGCCGAGACTGCCGCGCTCGTCGGCGAAGAGCGCCGAGCTCTCGGCGCTGCTGCTCTCGGATAACGGGACGGCCCCCCGAAGCCTCTTTTCGAGGTCACGGCACACTTTTTACTCGCCTCACGGCGAGCCGAGACTGCCGACGCGGCCGCCGCCGCCGCCGCCGAGAAATCGGCATTGTGTTTTCGCGCAGGAGGAGAGATAGGTTCAACGATCGGAGAAAGGCTCCTCTCCTCGTGTGGCCGATGGCTCGAGCGAGTCTCTTGCGTAGAAAAAGAGGGCTTTTTTCGCGAGGGTGGACGCCGAGCCGGGAAGTGTGCTTTTCGATCGGGCAACAGGCTCGTGATCGGATTGTGCGCTCGGAAAAACTGGACGGACGGCTCGCGGGGAGTCTTTGCGGGGTACAGAGGTGGAGAGATGCTTTTGCGTGAAACGAGCTGCGGTTGCGTTTTTGCGAGACAGAGAGAGAGAGGTTCGCTCGGGAGGAAAAGAAGATTATTCGGATTTTTCAAGCTTTGGAACGGAGGTTTTGTTTAAGAAAAATAAAGGTTTTTGAAGCGGGAGCCGGTAGAGTGAGAGAGGGCTTAAAAATGCGGAAAGAAGTGGATTAGTAAGGGAAACTGGGCAATGTGTTTTAATTCTGAAATGCGGATTATGCAATTCTTTGTTCGTGGCACAAAGCGAGAAATATTTCAAATTTAGAGATGTGGAAATTCGTGGCTCGAAAATTGTATTCATAAAAAGTGCTTTCACAATTTTTTCACGATTCTCGACTGTTTTCCGATTGTACTGCGCCGCAGACAGTTTTAAATAAAATTTCTTTCAAATAAAAATCCTTTGAAAGATTAAGTAAATTCTTTAACGTCTTTATCGGCGCAGAAATTAAAAAATTTTAATTAAGAACTGCCTTTTACAAATTTCAGAAATGACAGTATTAACAGATATTTTGAAATTATATCGCGTATTATGCCCTTTTTAAACAAATGATTTAATAGTCCACTAAATATTTTACAACCATTTTCGAATGCAGGAATAATGACGGCGTTTTAACGGGAACTCTAAATTCGAAATGACGTAATTCTATTTGAGGAAATTTTGCGAAAGTAGAGAGAAAACGCTTCAAATTCATTCGCTGGACAAATAAATTTTATTGATTTATTTTACTTTCCATATAATGAAACGAGAATATTTCGCATGCAAATGAGGTAACTAGCTTTGAAGCCTTTACAGAATTTTATAAATAATTGAAAATGAATTCTCTGTAATAGTAACATCGCGCGCGAAATTTACATCGAATAATTTAAATTGAAATTTCTGCAGCTGTTACGTGATGGACATACATTTTCGGTTATAATTTCGGCTTTTAAGCTGTAAAATAAATCACAGATGTTTTAAAACATTTTTATTTTAATTTCTGCTTTACTGGTATAGTTATATGATTCAGAGGTTTAACGCAACAAATATTATAATTTAAATCACTGGTTATATTACAGTTTAATTCTGTTTACATTATAAAGAAATTGAAATTTAAAATTTATTACATTTCCTGGTGCAATTTCTACAAAGTCTCTAATTTAAAGACTTTTAATAAACTTTTGTTTTGAATATATTATACTTCAAAAGCTACATTATACGACTAAAACTATACGACAATCCAGTTAGGACAGAAAATATCCGCTAAAACTCATCTCCGCACGTAAACCCCCCCTGCTCTGATTACCATAAAAGCGCAAACCCCAAAAAAAAAAATGGTTTCACAGTGTACTCAAGGCACCTTAGCCGCCTATAAATAGCCTTATACAATTTTCCCGGCGACCGCAGTTTCTTCTGAAACCGCAGGAGAGTATATCCTTGCGCAATAGTCCTCCTAACGACTCTTCCCTCAAAACCGTCATCAAACCTACGCGCAGCCAGACCACCGAGCCGTCAAACTCCTCAACGACTACGAAAAAGCCTGACTGACCGCCGCTCTCCGCCCGTGAGCTCACAAGCGGATTCTAATACACGGACGAGGAAGATCGACGCTAATGCCTCCGCCGCGCGCAATTACTTACGAGGCGGCGATGACTTCCATTAGCGGTGTAAGCTGCTTTCGTCGCGCGGGCTTTTGGATTAGAGTAATGCCGATTTAGGGGCCCTCGAGCCCGCTGATTTAGAAATATGGAGAGCAGAGGTGTAAGCTGCTTTTATCTATGATTTACGTCGGCGCGCGGATGCCGATTTAAGGCGCAGAGCGTTGCCGGGAAAAGCCGGGCAGCCCCGGTTACGTAAGGGAACGGGGAAGAGGATCGCTGAGTACGTAATCGGTAATGAGCTATTAATAAATCTAATTTGGGCACTGTTAGCTTTTCAGGGGGTTTGGAACTATGAAGGCTGGGAATTGGTTGTTCAGTGAAATTCGCGCTTTTAAGGAGGTAAACACGATTTTCTCTGGAGATAAACTGAAAATTACTGTTGGTTTATTTGCATTTGAGCTTTACTTTGTAAGGTAGTTTAATTTTATGCACGTGTTTTCTATCGTAAATGAAACATGTCTGAAGCATTTGCGCGTGAAAAAATTAATGCAGGGAATAAATTTTGCATTGTAAACGTAAAATTATTTAATACTGCAGGTTCTTGTTCAATTAGAAAATTCTAATTCCACGAAATTCAAAAGCAAATTCACTTGACAGATTGACGAAATTAGGAGAAGAATAAATTAGCAGATTGCCCATTAGTCTGAATTGATTATTAAAAGAAAGCGAGACAGCCGAAAAAGCTTTTACTTTTGCATTAATACTTTACCTTTACTTTAACTTACTTTCCGAAACACTAACCCAAAACCAGTATCTTCCGCGAAACTCATCGAGTCCAAAGATAAAAGCCCCCAAAACGGCGCCAAAGTAGAACAATTCTTTTCATCCACTCGGCAGCATTACCCTCGAAAAAAAAAGGGGGAAACGAGAGCGCGTCAAAAATGAATTTCCATCGCAGTTGCGCCGACTGACGTAAGCAGGCAGCCGCGACTAGCGCGCTAAAAGAAAACGGGTCAGCGCTCATCGCGATCGGGACTCGGCAAAAAGGCAGGCTCGAAATTCCT
>UCOM01003396.1:0-18208 GCA_900474385.1 Ormyrus pomaceus | reverse complement strand
GGGGGGGGGGGGGGGGAGAGCGAACGGTAGCGAGCTGCATTCATTCAGTTTGTCGAAGCCCCCGAGGCGACGTTCTGATGGGGCGCGCAATCGCACCGGAAAGCTAAAGTGGGAATGCGGAATTCCGGCAAAACGGCATTCGTAATGCTGAATATAAAATTCCCGCGGATTCTGGCGATATTCCCCGGCGTACACTTGTAACCCCGGCGCGCATGTATGAATATTTAAATTGTCTCGTTACGAGAGCCACCCGGAGCTGCGGCCTTATTATGGCGAGGGAAGGAGACCGGAACGGGAAAAGTAAAGCTGCGAGATAGAGGAAAAAAAAATAATACACCGCCAGGTGAAAAGCGAAGGATGGCTCCTGATTTCATTCATTACGGTCGGGATTTTGCGCCGTAAAGTAGGGAACTCGAGGTGCGCCAATTACTTATGTATACTTAAAAATGTGTCGATCGCAGAGGTTAAGTTTTCTGGAAATAAATCAAGTTATTTTAAAACCAATTTTATTTTATTCTTCCCCTGGGGTTTATTTGCATTAGCTTCGTATAGGTAAAATATGGCTCTCTTTAAAAATAGATAAAGTGTCTTAATACGGGTTTAACCCTGTAAAAGGTTCAACTCTTTCTTAAATATTTTTAAAAAATGGGAAAGTGGTATAGAGGTATAATAACTATTCAATTTTTATTAAAGAGATTTTTTAAATTTTTCGGTCTACCCACATTTCTTATGGCAAAATTATAAAGCAATTTTATATTAAAGTAGATATCTTTATAGAGAATCTCTTTGGTCAAATAGAAGTATAGAAAATAGTTCTTTATAGGTATAATTAAAAATAGAGCGTCGCTGTATTTTGGCACAATAAACTTTCTAACCCCTCTTAAATGAGCATTTCTCCGTTCAAATTGAAAGATTACATTCCTGACCTCCGCCGTTCAACTGAATTATTTCTCAGCGGCGTAAAGCGCTTCAAAGAAAAGCCCCTCTCTCAGGCAAATTTACCGCGCATCGGTATATAAAATTTAAAAGATTCTAAAAAAAAAAGTGGCTTTCTCGTATTTATAACCCCGCGAGAGTGGAGACATAAAGGTTACGGCTGCGGTCCGGTCAATCCGACGAGACCGCTAAACAGCGTCGTAGGAGAATGCAAAATCCAGGGGGCTTTTATGCGGACGTTGACGGCGGCTCGGAAAGTGCAGCGGCGGTGGCGCAGCAGCCTTAATAGCCTCGAGTCGCTTCGAAATTTTGCCGAAGAAAACGACCCTCGAGCTGTTACCGATAATACACTATATCTATTGCAAGCTGCGACTATACCCTGGCCTCTTCTACGCATGACTTCGCTCTGCAAGTCTGCGTCGCAGTTTGCGCGAAAGTTGGCTTCCGGCACTTAATATAAACAACTGAACCCTCATCAATTGTTTAATTAAGTTTCTGCCCGGTGCTTTCCGATCAATTCCCCGAGCACTTTCAAAGAGTTTTCAATCTAATAAATCGTATTTAACTCTCGCGTGAAGGAGTCGCCGTTGAATAAATTTGCCCCGAAGGGCTACACTTTTTACCCCCCAAAAGTACAGTTCTGCTTGATTAAAACTTGAATAAATCTTGAACGAACTAAATTTTAGACACTGCTCCTTCCACCGACGCGTTTACAGCATTACGACGACGCCCTTTGTGAGCGTGTTTCCTAGAAAACCAATAAAGCGTAGCCCTCGAAACACCGTCTAATAATTACGCGCAAGTTCAACCGGCAGACTTCATTAAATCTGGCGTAACTTTCCCGAGCGGTAATTATTAAGCTCACCGGAGGGATAAACAAAGGCCCTCGCCCGGCGAGTAGCGTGGAAAATAATTTGCCGAGCGACGCGTCGCCGTAAAGAATCCCTCGGAGGAATTTGGCGAGTGGCTCGGCGGGGTTAATAATACGCTTATGCATAGGTGTTTCGACACGTGTCGGCGTATCTGGAGTCCGGAGCCAAGCGGCAGCGCTAACGAAATTCACGGAGGCCCTGGATATTTGCGGGAAAGTAAAACGCGCAGCGGATGTTACGTCCGGCTATCCTAAGTTTGCCACCGCGGTGTAGACTAAGGAATATACGGCGCGGCGGCGCAGGCGGACCGACAGCTGGCCGAACGCGTGCGCGAGAAATTGGATGTAATGCAATTTCCCCGACTGCGTTTACATACCGCGCACAGTGTGTAGGCCCGAGCGCCTCGTCCTTGTTGGCGACGTCGTCGTCGTCTCGTTCCAGCTTCCTCTCTGTGTCTGCGCGCGTGCGTGGGCGGGAGAGCCAAAGGATACTGAATTTCGCCCGGCGAAGGGATCGCTTGCACAGGCTCCGCGGGCTTTTGTGCTCGGCTATGCTTTATTAGCTGCGTATTTGACGCTGCTGCTTTTATTAGCTACGTGCACAAATGTTCACGACGATTTTATCTTCGGGGAGATCGATGTTGCTGCTTTTGTAAATATCGCTATACTCACTTTTTATATAGAATATTTTTCTTTGCTCTGTTTAATTTCGAAAATGAGACTTTTAGTATAAGCTTTAATAGTGGATACTTGGTCGTATCTTGTTCTATGTTTTAGTATGACAAAAATTATTGTCGATCTATTCTGGTGTCACAGAAGAGTCTAATGTTTTATTAAATTAAGGTAAAACATTATGTGTACAATGTGAAATGATCTAATATAACAACTCTGCTATGACTCAAATTTGAGTTACCAAAGTACGTATAGTTCCAACTTACGCGATTGAAACTTTATACCTCAGCAGTCATCGGAAGCCGTGTAGTGGTATTCATGTAAAGCACATCAAAGTACTTTATATTTATGATGTTAGTAACGAGCAATGCAGAGCTATCAAATTTCATTTCGACGTACACTTGATGAATTATGCAACAATTATTAAAGTGCATTGCAAAATTATTATGTATTTATTTACTTTAAATTTCGAATATTCATTTTTCACTTTTAAATATTAAAATTATTATTAATTAGTCTCGTTTGTAAATATTTGATGTATAATCTGCACCATTTAAGTCAAACAAATTCTCAGAATGCAGGCGTAATTCTCTATCATTAATGAATTCTAGGAACTCCTTATTAGTTTAAAACGAAAACTCTCAAAGACTTTGACGCAGCAACAGCCCCCAAGGTAATTTCTCTCAATTATTACGACTGCATTTAAATGAACTCGCGTAACGCCGAAGCAAAGAACATTCACAAATAAATACACCAGGACTAATCATAAAGAGCAGAAGAAACAAATAAGCGTCGTCAAAGGCGAGGGGGGGGGGGGGGGGAGGGAGGAAAGGAGGGAACAGTACAATTTCTGACCCCGACTGGGAGGAAGTTTAACGTTGCCAAGAAGCGCGGTGAGACCTCCGGGCAACAGTTTTCCCGGCAGCTGAAAGCTGGCAAATGCCTTTGCTCCGTCGTTGGAAAAGCCGGGGCCATTTAGCGCTGCAGAGGCGGGAGTAGCAATTTCAATCAAAACCGTCCATTCGAATTTCTATGAGCGCTTAAGCTACCACAATCGTTCCGCCAAACTCTGACGTTTCGACCTTTTGGCTTTCGCTGCTTCTTATGTAAGCTAAATGCATTGTCACTTTACTTAAGTTTAAAGACGCCGATTCTATGAGTATTGTTAAGAAAAAAAAAATTATCTCAAGATTATTTCGTGGAAAATTAGTATAATAAAAATAATAAAAAAAGGAAAATTTTACGGCAAGGAAGATGGCAGACAAGTGATTAAAACGTTGTACAACGTAACACTGAATCGCTGCTAATATAATTTTATTTTTATTATAGTTTTACATTTTCAGTTACATATTACATATTACATTACTGTTAGGGAAACTTATATTCTAAACGACTGTAATATAAAGTAAAATAATTTTAAGGTAAGACGTCAGCTTCATTACTTAATTTGTATAAACTAAAGAATTTAGCAGCAAGCCTGTAATAAAGACGTACATTTTCAAAAAATCCAAAAAAAAACAAACCGTAAAAGAATCGAATGATTTCCAAAGAGCAACACAAGCACACTTGTAACGCGAAAGCGAATCCCGTCGCAAAGCAGCTTGATAATAAAAAAGAGCCTGAAAAAAGGAAGCTTTTGAACTAGTATAGGCGAAAGAGGCAAACAGTGTTTGCATTTCTGCAGCGGTGATAAAAGCTAGCACAGACAGAGAGAGAGAGAGAGAGAGAGAGAGAGAGAGAGAGGGCGGCAGGTGGAATACAGCCTACGTGTGACACAGAGACGTTCCCCATAAATTACATCCATCTCGACGTGGGGGCCCGTGTCGGGAGAAATTATGCAGCGCAACTCCGGCGCGCAAGCACCTATACGCTCAGGCTCGCGCACCAATGAACGTCCACGTGCTCGCACGTCTGTTTGCGTATACCGGTATATATTTGCCAGACCGCCTACTCCTACGCCGGTATTACCCTCGCAAAGCCCGAAAGAAACGCGCGGCCGTGTTTAATAAGAGTACAGCGCGAAAGAGCGATGATCGAGAGGTACACGAGGGGGGGGAACGGAGGGACGAAGCGACGGGTGATTAAGCCGCTATAAAAGTGAACAATGAGAGAGGTGTACCGGCTTCCTTTGTGCGCCGGAAAATCCGTACACCGATCCGATTTATTCAACTTTTCCGTATTTACTCTGGGGAAAAAAGAGGATAGAATTCCATATTTCTTGATTTCACAAGAACTACTGGGTAGTTTTTTCAAGCGAAAAAGTGTTTTTTATTTAAAATGTTTATTTTTATGGATTATTTGCTGGTTTTTAAATAAAGTTCTTACCAGCTTTACCACAAGTAAACATTGAGAAATCTTAAGAGAATACATTATTTTGATCGCGCGTGTGACCGAAAAGTATCTCAGATCTAGCTGGATAATACTTTTTTTTTATGCTATTCAACTTGACCTAGATGCCATATTCATTTAAAATTCAGTTAGCTTATCCATTATTCAGTTTTGTATACCAAAAGAAAGGAAATAAAAACCAGAACTTTAGAAAAAAAAAATGACATTTTCACGTTGCAAACTCGTCTAAGGCTAATGAAGTTTTTTAACAGATTAGCTCGGGGCTTTTAAAGAAAGAAAGTATTTTGCGTGCACAATCAAGATTTCATTTTATTTCTCCGAAATAGTTTGTGTATTAAACGCATGCAATGTTTCATTTATATCAAATAAAATTGTTCAACCGCACTGTAAATTAAAGCGGCCGTCTCTTGCAAACGAACACTGGACAACACATTAATCACGAAAAAAAAATGTTTACATTCGCATATCGCCATTGCCGACTTTATATCGCCGACGAGCTTTCGGGCGAGTTTAAAAAACCGAAAAAGATTGATTAATTATCCCAAGCTCTCCGCTTTTCGTAGAACAAGCCACATTTTTTAACAGAAAACTAACGATATGTCCGTTCTACTAACTCAAATTTCACGTGGCAGTGGGCTGTCCAATTCCGGCTAAACTAATATGGGTTTTTAGACCGGGCAAATAAAAACGTTCATCAAATATCGATGGCACTAGCATTGTACCCGATCGTATTGCGTGCACGGACCAAAAATCGATCGGCTTGCCGCATACACGCAGAGAGAGAGAGAGGGGGGCGGAGAGAGGAAAAAAATTTTCATCCCGTACCGCTCGGCAATACTCAACTGTTTTATGATTGCGTCCTATTTTGCGGGTTTCGCCGCTGACGAGGACCCCTTTCTTCATGGAATAGCCTCTCTTTGTAAAATCAGTTAAAGTCCATAAAGCCGGTTATTAACTTTCGCCCTTTTGAGGGCTAAATTTTTAGAAAATATCAGCCTGGCCATTCTCTTGATGCCACTCAATCAATACCGATCAAATACAGGCATTCGATAAAGTCCTTTGCCGGGAATTATTAGGCCACGATAAAATCGAAGTATATTATGCATGCATTTGATTCTAATAATTTACGTGTTTGAAATTGTTTTTGATCTCATAATTGTTTCGAACCGCACTTTAATTCGTTAGAAATAAATGAAAAGAATTAGAATGCGAATACGAAATCCACGAAATCTGTATTTATTTAGAACAGATTTAATTGATACTGATCCCTTTCTTTCGTTTTTACTGCTGCACGTGTTATTAAGAAGTTTAAATGAAAATCTAAAGGGTAAACAGCAGAAGCTATCACAAGTTCTTGGACTTATATAAAATGGGGTTTAAAGTTAGATAAGCATCTTATAGTACAAAATGTGTAACTAATCTATTCTTTTCCAACTTTAGGTTGTAAGGTTACATAGGATATTTTTTACAAAAGATAAAATGCAACTGTTCCCCGCAGCTGATACATCTGAAATCCGGTAAAGTATCACTTGCGACTGTGACTCATATCGGAGGTGCATCTCGTGTAAAATTCAGCGTAACTGAAAACAGGCCAGCGTAACGAGTTCACGCGGGCTCGCTAACACGGAAAATGATCCCGGTAATTAGTAAAGTTACAGCGCGAGAGAGAGAGAGAGAATGCTCGCGCGCGCGCGCGAGATAGGGACAAAAACGTGCGCCCCTCTTAATCATTCAAATTCATATTATTCCGGACGCGGCAAACTTTTCGAGCTCGAGTTCGCCGCGGAAGCTCCGGAAACTCCGGCGGTGGCGTCTCTCCGAAGAAGTTAAGAGTCAAGCGGCGTGTGTGTGTCACGTCGATTAATTCCGAGACACGTTCCCTCGCGCGCGCGCGAGAGAGGGAACTCCTGCCGTCGACGCCGAAGCGCAAACAAGTCGCGCGCGAGGCGTATCGCCGCGGCTAAATGTAAGCGAAATATCTACCGCCGCACGTCGGAGCAGCAGCAGCAGCAGCAGCAGCCGAGCGTTTCGAGCCCGCTGCACGCACACGTTAATATGCCCTGAATTAGGAGTATTAATCCCGAGCATAGATTCCCGAAAGCCGCCCGACGAATGTAATTGCCTGTTACGAATTACGAGGAATTCTCTCGCTAGCGCCAACCCTTCCCCCCCCCCCCCCTCTCCCCGGGGAAATGGAAGAGAAACAGTTCTAATCGCGCGCTCCGCCCTCGGAGAGAGAGAGGGCCGCGTTTCGCGGAATAAGGAAATATCGACTGGGCCACTGCACGTGTACGCAAAGAAGCCGACGAGAAACTACGGCGCCTTTAATCAGCGCGGAGCTTCCTTTGAAAAAGCTCGATTTTAGCTCGTGGCGATGGGGGAAGAATTTCTCGCGATTACCCGTCATTGCAAAAGGAGAGAGAAAATTGATTATGGCAAAATGATTTTGTTACCCACTGTAAATTTAATTTTAGAATAATGTACGAGCAAATAATGGCGCTTTCATAAATATTATATTTTGCGAAACAATTTACTTCGTACAATATTTGCTATGCGAATATTTGCTTTGAAATAAACATAACAGAATTTGAATATATTCCAGAGCACACAGAGATTGTTTGCAAAACAACGAGCCAATGTTGATGTAACCTAACAGTGACGTCTACAATAAATTGTTACCGAAAAGATTGAAAAAATGACGACACAATTTGTGTTGAAAAAACGGCTGAACTCTGTTATCTCATAAACGAGGAAAAGAAGTAAAAATAACTTGAACCAAAAAAAACGAGGTGGAAAACAATTACGCCGACCAGTGACAGCGAGCGGAGACCTAAGTACGATGGATGCAGCGCGGAAAACGGAAAATGAAGACGGAAGCTACGAGTCGTCGGGGTCAGTGTAAACAAGCCTGCTGCGTCTGCCCGTTTTCAGCCGGCGAGTGCCGGCAGCTGTCGGCATCGACCTGTAAGTAATTGTATACTCGGCCAGATTGGAGAATACCTTTTCCCCGCGTCCGCCGGATGCTTTAGGCAAAAAAGGAAGGCTAAGCGAAAAATAAGTAGAGAGAGCTTCGGCTCCGAGTCGCGGTTAGTTACGCCGCGCGCGCGCGGCGAGCTTCGAGCTCGAGAAGTCACTGACCGAAAGCTCTGTGGCGAAGACCGCCGTCGACGATTAGCCATTTATCACACGCGCGCTCTTGTGCACTTCTCCGCTGGTTCGGCGCTCCGAGGGAGGGGGGGAGTGACCGCGACGAGAGGGGCTCTGCCTCTGATTGGCTGCCGTCTCTCCGGCCAGTGCGGACAATGAGAAAGTGCAACAACTTACTTTACAAGTCGGATTTTTATTTTCGAAGCAGTAATTAAGCTTTGTTCTCTGATTCGGAATCCTATAGTTGAAAGCAAGGTTTAGGTTTTAGTTTATTCTAGTTGTCAAAAATGTTTAACGACACTGAAAGATTTTCTGCTATCAATACGTATCCTTTTATTTTGAAGTTTAATTATTTTCGAGAAATATATAATTTGCAACAAAAATTTTTAACTATATTTTCATGCAAATCCTAAAGGAAAAATATGGAAGGAGCAAAATATAATAAAAATGTAGTTAAAACGCTATTTTCTCTACAGTAAGACAGCACAAATTTGTTGCTTTCCACACACGCCAAATTGGAGTAAGGGCACAGATTGCAGTGCACGGCCACCCCAAACGTTTACGTGCAGAAAGAAAAAGGGAAAGTGCAAAAATCCCAGGATATCCTCGAAGAGCCATCAAAGCTGTATAAGGCGACCTCAGTCCGGTCAGCATGAGATTTGATCTGGTTAAGTATACAGGGGGCCGAGCTCGGAAAATTCCATCGTCGAAAAGAGCAGCGGCGGCGGTGGCGGCGGCGAGAGAAAAGCAGCCGGCAGCAGCAGGCCGTTGCGCTCGGCCGGCTCGCGGCCGCTAATGCACTCGGCGCGGCTGCCGGCTCGGCAATGTATACCTTGATTTCCCATACGCGCGGCTTGAAGCCGCGTTAAGGAAGCCGGGTTACGAGCCATTCAGCACTCGCGAATGCGAATCGGCCGCCGTGTAGGGGCTGAATGCGGGCGAAAGCTCCGGCCCGGAACCAAGCGTCGTTACCGTTATACAATGCCCCGAGTGAATTAGGAACACTGCAAATAATCCTAATGGAACGGCGGACCCTGTAATTATTTCGATGATCAACAGTTGCTTTCTCTGCGAGCAGACTGCCCCTTTATGTGGCTTTGCGTGCTTTTTTGTTCGAGGGCTGAATGCAAAATTGCACAGGTAGTGGCGCTGGCGTGACGTCCGGTTGCGGATTTACGAAAGTAAAGAAATTGTAGTAGGAAAGAGCGTTTGAGAGTAAAATAATTTTAATAGGACCCATCCAGGCTAGTGTCAATTAACCAAATGAAATTGAATGAAAGCCTTTTTACTTTTTAATTACTAAGATTATTGCAGGAATCTAATAATTGAAGATTCATTCTCTAACATGTACAAGAGCCAGTTTTAATTAAAAGGCACGAGTCGAAACACGCAAACTTTTTACAACTAAAAAAAAGCCACTTCTTTCAGCCTTAATTGATGATTCCAGTATCATTAAGGAGATTGCTAAGCTCGAGCTTTTGACCAATGGAGGCGAGCCCTTTTTTCGCCTCTCAGATTTAAAGAAAAACGAGTAGTCGCAAAGAGGCTGGAGAGCCGGGGAAGAAGTAAAGGAGAGAGCCCTCTGCGGGTCGATGCATTCAGCGCGAGCGGAGCCGAATTGGCTAAAGTGGCCTTTTCGGCGTGGACTCGGCGACGGAGCAGCTAAAGGGCAAAAGCTCGGGAGCGGAACCCTCGGCAGCAGCGAAATTATCCGAGGCTGGCTTGCGGAGCGAGTCGGTACAAGCCTTACGAGGACGCCGACTCCAATAGCCCGGGATTTCCGAAAATTTATCGGCCCCGGACAAACTTGCCAGCCCTCTCTCTCTCTCTCTCGACCACCAGCCGGGCCCGGGCTTCTCGGATTTCCATCTGGGCGACGATTAGCGCGAGCATGGGGAAATTCGCGAAGTGGGATTAATGCTAAGAAGCGCACACGACGACGAAGTGTGGGGGAGGGGGGATGAGGGGGCGAGCCCATTCAATCCGCAGGCAAAGGAGCGCGCTGGGATTTTAAGCTGGAATTTCGTGAATTTCGGGGGACGCTTTAATTTCTTTAATTCTTGGGGCGGGTTTCGGGCCGCCGAGGAAGTGCAATTGAGTTTTAAAGTATAAACATCGGAGTTTCGTTTATTTTAATAAGTCGCACGTGGATTAGCGAAAGTTATGCCGTTCATTTATTTGAGATTCTGGACTTACCTTCGATGGCGAAAGTTTCGTTAGTTATATTTGGATTCGAGAAACCACGACTATATAATTTTCCAAAAATTTATTTTACTAACTTTTACTGCTTTTTGAAATAATATATAATAATTTAATTTGTGGACTTAATAAAAGATTTAAATATATAGCAATATTTAAAACGATATTGAAATAAATCCAATATTTAAACGAATTAGCATTACAAGCTGAAAGACTTCGATTTCATAAAGGAAGAGAATTACTTTTGCTTGAATTATTTTTCAATTATATTCATGACGTTTCAATTATTTCAATTATTTTTAAAATTTAAAATTTAAATGTAAAGTTTGAATTTAATTCCAATAAAGAAACATAATCTTTGCATTATCCACAATGATGTTTAAATATTATAAAACATGTTAACTTTTCATAATCTCTCAGTGTACACTCTTTACCTTGCATAAAATTGAAGAAGATAAATCATACTTTAGTAATATTTTAAAAGCTATAAAAATTGTTATTTTTTTAAATATTAGTCACTAAAAAATTGACGTAAACGAAGATTGATTACCTCGTCTTTACTCTTTAGCATTGATTGATTTTTAATTGCGAAATTAAACAAGATCGAGGAAAATTAACAAACAAACAGGCCGTCATCATTAATCAAAATTTAAGAAATAAATAAATTGATAAATGCGCCGAAGCTTTTAGTCCCTTGTTCAGTAATTCCCTAGTCAGAAGCGTTTAGTTTTCACTTCCGGACCTTTACTGAAGGGCTGTTGCAACCCTTATCTTCTTGGCTCACAAAAGACAGATCTGAGGTTGCGACGCGTAACTCTAGGATTTCCTGGGGGGTATATGCGAAGGGTAGTAAGGTTTAGTGGGTTAGTTTAGGTTAACAGGGTACACCAGAATACGTCGCGTGAATAGCTTGAGGTAAGTAAAGAACTAAAAATTATTGACAAAGACAATTTTCTTTCTCTTTGAACTCACAAAAAGTGAATGATTTCAAATACATAAATTTAACTGTATAATATGAACTTTAAAAAGATTCGAAGGCTAAAATTTATTTCAAAATAAAATTTTATAATTTTACAGTTAAAAAGGTAACTTTGCAGGATGACGAAGTAAAAATTTTTATTACATCTCTAAGCGAAATAATTCTAAAATTTGATCACATAAAAATAACGCTATGATGATAATAAAACCTTACGTTTTCACAAGAAATTTCTTTCGAAGCGAGAAAAAGTATTATTACTTTTTCAATATTTTTCTTTTTAATCATTATTATTGAAGTCTCCTCCGCATCCTATATAATACGCGTCACAATGCATGAATTTTTTCTTTTTGTGGAAGTCATTTCTTCTTTATCCTCTTGGGGTCGAGGGAAAAAACTCATTTTACAACCATTATATACATTACCACTGTAATAAACTTTCGCCACTGTAAAAACTCTTTTCTAAGAGTTTAAATTCGCGTTTACTTAAGGAAATTTTAAAAAACAATTACAGAAAAACTCGTCTAAAATTCACAAACATCTCGCGACGGTGCCGAGTACTCAGTCCTCCTCTAAATTAACAATTAATGCCTCATTACTTAATCCATTTTGCGAGCTGCACGTTCGTCCAACCTTACAAAAAATTTGATTAACTCGAAAAAAAAAAAAAAAAAAAATGAACGCCGCCGAGAAAAAGGAAATTTGCACAAGGAGCGAGCGAGGGCTGCTCTCGTATTCCTCGGCGAAACGAGAAAAGAGCTTTGAGCCAGCCCCGGAAACTGTCTCGAAAAGCGTTTAAGCAGGAGAACGCGTGTCGCCGTGCGGCGGCGGCGGCGACCGCATCTGCTGTATTTTTCCGTCCCTCTCGGCGTCTTGTCGCCTTTTTAGCCCCGGAAGGGCCGGCTTCCATCTCTTCTGCCCTTTGTGAGCTGCACAGGGCGAGTCTTTGCAGCCGGGCGAGAGAGAGAGAGAGAGAGCTCGCGTGACGGGGCGCTGTTACGCGCGCGCGCGCTAAAGGCCAGGAGGAAAAACGAAAATATCGAGTGCGACATGTGGCGCGCGCAGATAATGAAGGAAGGAAGCTTACTGGGAAAGGAGAATTTACGACGTCGTTAATCCCCGAAGTGAGGAATCACTTGTACTCTCATTAATTAATATTCATAACGCTTGAGAGAGACGGGACGTTTATTCGCGTTACGTTCATTTTGTTAAAGTAAAAAATTTCTGCAGTAATAAGATGTGTAAAGCAGAAGTTAACTTGCAAATAAAATATAAGAGGAATCGTGTGAAAAGTATACAATCTATTTTTTTTTTTTTTTTTCAAACAGATGTTGAAGTAATAAAAATATGGTGATTAAATAAATAATGCGAGCGGCGATGGCTCGGTTGGTAGAGTGTCGAACCTTTAATCAGAAGGATTCTGGTTCGATCTCGGTCTCTGCTGAAAACTGATATTGGGACACCACTGTATTTATTTACAAGTGTTGTGCAACAATGCAGAGCCGTATAAGACTCCAAAATAAAAGTACAAAAATTGAAAGTATTTACAGCAGGTAAATTTGAAAAGAAAATATAATTCCGCATAAAAGTGCAGACTAAAAGGAAAAAAAGCTCGTTGAAATCCTATTGGAAAACGAATTATTCACGTCTTTCGGGCGATCCTCGCCAACAACTAAACCGATAAAACATATTACTCAAGTGCGAATTTTGCTCCGCGCATCTGAAACGATACCACGAGCTGGTGCATGAATTATCTCGTTGCCACTGGAAACACCCGCACAGAGAGAGAGAGAGAAACAAATAAAAAATCTGATAGAAAACGAAGCAGCGGAACATCGGAAAAAAGGACGCGGACGCAGAGGAAAATCAAACAAAAAGCCGCAGCCCGGCAGCGGCAAGCAGTGGCTGGGGGAGAAGAAAAATGCGAGGATTTCGTTGGAACACACGCACTGAGAGGGAAAGGGAGATTCCGGGGTTTGCGCAGCTTACGCGGATGTATTTCGTCGCTAGCACGCATAGTATAGATGCTGCAGAGTTCGCGCGAAATTATTTCGAATACTCTGCCGCATTCCATCTCCCTTCTCTCTATCTTTGCAAACGATATCTCTTTACATGAGCGCCCTGTGCTTGCCGGAATGGCACCGACGCGTCTGCGGAGGAATTAAAGGGGAAAAAACGCCGAGGCCTCATTGTTCTTTCGAACCTGCTTCAATTCGAATTTAATTATTCCTATATCTGATATTTTTAAAACTAAATGAATTCTATATCGGCCATTTTTATCCAAAGAATAAAGAGAGATTGAAAAAGAAGGTTAGAGCTCAATTAATTCAGAAAGCTGAGTAAAAACTACCTTTTTTAGGCTCGAAAGAATCGTTGTACTCGATGTCGTATTTTGTGAAGACATATTTAAAGTTTCCACGCAAAGGTGTGAAGCAGACAGTGAACTTGAAGCAACTGATAAAGAATAATCTGTGCACGCAGTATGCGCTCGTAAAGTTTTATGACCAGTTTGATAAAAGAGTATACGAGATAATAGATGCAGGTCATTGCGAGTTTATGGACACCTTTGTTATTGCACTACCTCCCCACAAATATTCTGCGTATATCATGCAGTAAAATATGTTACAATACTATCAGCACTGAGACGACCGCGAAGAATTCCTTGACAAAACATTTTATTCCAATCTTATTTTCATTTCGGAATATTTTTGTTTTAGTAATTGCACTATATTATGCAAAAGAGAGATAAGCTAAGGCGATACGTTATTTTTGTGCAAATAATATAGTTGACTAATAAATCCTTTTTCAATTTTTTAACTTTTTAATAATTGATCTTCATTCAGATTCCTGTAGATTTGTTCTTCGAGGGGTTCTATTGAAAGCTTTCTCTACTAGAAGTTGCTCTCGCTTAACTCTTGAATCGTTATCCTCGCGAAAAACACAATGTATTGTCGATAGCCTTGAGTGGTCCGAAAAAAGTTTAATACCCTCGGATTTAAGGTACAATGCGTGCGCATAATAACGCTGAAACAATAATCCTTGAGGAATTATTAAAGTTTCGCTTTGGCCGAGGCTCGAGCACCTCGGCGAAACGGTCGAAAGAGAGAGAGAGAGAGAGAGAGCAAATAAAAGCAGGGCCGCGCGCGCAGCCTTGAGTCCCTTCCCGCTCATATACGCCGAGGAATAGAGACGTAAAAAGAAGGGAAAATTCGTTTTTTTCTAGAGTCCCTCTCCGCTCGAAAGACCGAGAACGAGGTGCAGAGAGGGACGGGCGAGATGGAAGGAAACTGTAAAGCGAGGTAAAACGCATGAATAGAGATTCAAGAGCCGCGCACTCGAGGCAGACTCAACTAACGCTGCGCCGCGCGGCCTCGGCTGGCATTTCAATGAAAAGTAGGCTCGCCCTCGCAGACTTTGCCCTGCGCGCACAGAGCCCGGAGTTCCAGGAACTTTGAAGATAGGAAAAATAGCGCGTTTTCCGTCTGCTCAAACACTAAATGGAAGGCTTGGGGAGCCTCGGGTTCGATACGCGGGGAGCCCTCTCGCCTTTTTCGACCCCGGGAGAAAATTCGCGAGAAATACCGCTCGATGCACTTTGCGCCGCGGAAAATGCGGGAACTCGCGGAAGTGGACACGGAAAAGGGATGTTGAGAGGGAATAATGCCCGAGTTCTCGAAAATTCGAAAAAAACTGGTGGCATTTCAAATTACTGCGCTGCCGATTCAAAATAGTTGGGGAATGCCGAACAAAAACGTATTTATTATTTACACATTTTTTATATAATAATAGATTCAGCGTGAATTCCTCGTCCAGTCAAATGGCGACATAAATTGTGCGAAAACTGCGCAGCAAACCGAGCTTCCCACTCAGCAGACGTTAAATAAAAACATTTCAAGAAATTCAAGTAGTAATAGCCCGACATAGTCAGCCGCGCAACGAAAGGTTAAGCGAAACCGAATTAGCATAGCTCCAGCTCGACAGGTGCAATCGAAATAACAGTTTCCCGCGAGAACGCAATTTTCCACTCGCGGACTCGATCGGCCTCTGCGAACTTTCCAGCAGCAGAGAGCACAACGCACACAGCTGAGAGAGAGAGAGAGAGCGGATAGTTTTCTTCGGCGCGCGTCTCTCTTATATGCGCCTCGGTACGGGGATGCAAAGAACGCGCGGAACTTGGCCTGGATGAGAGAGGGGCGAAGGCGGCATCGCCACCTCCGCCGAAGTTTCCTTCGCCCGGGAATGCGACTACTGCGCAGATAGTTGACGCGAGGGGGAGGCGCGCGGGGGTGCGGACCAGGAGTAGGCAGTAAAACGGATACGCTCGAACGTGACCGGCGAATCGCCGAGTTCGCGCTAATGTAACACGTACGTGCCGAAGCGAGTGTGCGCGTCACCGTTTTTTGCTTTTATTTTTAATTCGCCGCTCCGTCTTGGTTTTAAATGCGCGTCGCCGCTGCCGCGTTGGGGACGGGGTTTTCGCCTTAATATTTCGGTAGGTCGGGAAGCTAGTTTTAGTAAGGAGTGCGAGGTTATTCGTAAGCTGAAAATATGGAAACGGCATGGACTTCGCTTTGCGAAATTTTCTGCAAGAAAAGTGTCGGGTAAATATAGCAGCTCCTGTAAAATTTTCGAAATTTAGACGATGCTTCTCACGTAGCAGTGTAGTAACATTCACATATATTAATGCAGAAACTAAGCTGCAAATGCAAATGGAACAGTTTATGCCACAGTCTTATTTGTAATAACAGACCCTTCTGACTCTTTTTCAAAATTTATTTATCCAGCGCACTAAGACTCTAAGCCCAAGAACAGCTTCTTTTCATTATCCAATACAACAAGTCAACCACCTCCGGCTCTTCTTAATCAAGATTAAAGAGTCGCTCCGGGTTTCGAAGCACGCGTCGTTGCCCGGCAGTCTGCAAATCATCGTAAAAAATAACGACGCGATCGCGCCGCCAGCCGCGCCAGACTCGCAGCTTGACGTAGCTCCCCCCGTGGAAAATTCGCTCGAAGATTGAGAAATAACGCTCGGGCCGCGCCACTCGTAAAGCTCGACGTTGCGCGCGCCCGCGCGCTTGTCGTTATCTCGATATCTGGTCCGCGAGGTTGCGCGATAACGACTTGGGCGGGGGAGATATTACCGCAAGAGAGAGAGAGAAAGCAACGGAGCGCCCCCGGAAAATCGAATCTACGTTAACAATGATGTTGCATTCATGAAACTGAAATGGCCCGCCTAGCCTCCGTCGTTTCCCCGGAGATATTTACCAGAAATTATCGGCTTTCGGGATACTTTCGTCGGGGCTATATATACTGCATTTGCAACAAAAAGCAAGCCCCGCCCCGCGGCGCGATTTTAAATGCCGGCTTTGAAATATCGCGCGAGCGAAATGTTTTGCTTCCGAGAAAATGGCCGCACTGCTTCATTGTGCGGAAGAATTCAGTGGGCGGCGTGGTAACTCATTTTCGATACACAAAGAAATAATAATGTTTAACATTTTTGGTGGTTGTTTTAGATGATTTTTAATGACTAATCGATTTAACGATTTAATGTAATAACTCTTACGTGCGCTAATATAGTGACTAAAGAAAATTGATTCAAGATATTAATAGGGTATCGAGATTGCCCATTTTAATAGAGTATCGACTGACTATGCTTCATTTTGTAAGATATGAAGATATTGGTTTGAAATAAATTTTAAATGGAATTTTAAATAAAGGGTAAATTTACCAAAAGCAATCAAAACGAAATTTATCGTTTGGAACGACTCTTTATTATCCATTCTAAAGTCATTTAAAATGGATGCTAATTATATTTAATGCAGACGATCCGCTTGTATGTCCTTAAATTTATTCAATTTTAACCCAAACGGAAATCCGAATCGACCTAAATCTATTTAACATCTGAATAACATTAATTAAGGATACGATCTGATAATCTGATAAAAGAAAAAAAACTTTATTGAACTTAAAATCCAGGCACCCACCGAAATGTCAACAATCTTAGTTGTGACATCCGCGAAACGTAACCGCAAGTCAGAACGCGTTTCCGATTCCGTCGAAGTGCAGACTCGCGCATTAACGTCGACTCGGCGTTGCCGAAACTCGACGCCACCTTGGTGCTTTGCTCCGCGCAATTACCGCCGGCATGGAAGCTCGGGAAGCACCGCACGCCAGCCGGGGGTGTACCCAAAGCGACGCGCGCGAGCAGTTCCCGATACTTCGTCGCCGCGCGGCGCGTTACATAGCCAAGTTAAACAAAGCAAGCATATTCGAATGCCATGCGAAATATTCGTAATCATTCCGCTCGACTTAACGCGGCCGGCTGTTCTTGAAGCGGGACGTTCAGACTTTCCTGGGGGGGAGGGGGAGGTTTCTTTAATCTAATAGAGTCGAAGTTGCGCAGGAATGCCGAATTAAGTTTCCAGAAAGTTTTAGAGCCTCATTTTTCTTGATTGGAGGGACTGAGCAGTTTAATCACTGCTCTGATGGAATTCTTTAATTTATTATTACGAATTTGGGTTCGATTTCATTTTATACTCGTAACAGACATTATTTATATTTTACGCACTAATTTTAAATTTATAACTTTAATTATCAAACGTAACGTTTTCTGCATTTAAAAATTTACAAGTGGTATTTATTTAATTTAAATTGAACACTGCAGTTATTTGCAGAAGGTAATAAGGCAACATTTATTGGAATAATATAAAAAATCGCGTAGAGCTCATTTTATATTCTTTAAACTTACAAAAACATTGCAATAAATGTTATTACTAACTAAAATCTACTTGTGTTTAGTAAATGTCTACTCTAAAGTTTCAAATTGTATAACTTTTAATACAACCCTGGTAGAGATTTCAATCTATAAAATGGCCATGAAAAATGGCCAGTTTTCAGGTCTAAATGTAACGTTTTTTGAAGTAGTTATTGACCATGTTGAAGTATGAACATAACCTCACATATTTTTATTACACGTCAGTCTCCGTTCTCAGTTATTCAGTAATGTAGTAAAAAACATCTAAATGCTATGGATAGCTTATATAAATGCAAAGAAGTAG
>UCOM01003395.1:0-18181 GCA_900474385.1 Ormyrus pomaceus | reverse complement strand
TTATGTAGAATCATTTTTGAATACAGCCCTTGTATACAACTTGTATTCAAGCTGTACAAAATTTTTTCACTTGGGAGGTTTAGGGTACGCAAATGTTACTTACTTTTAGTGTAGATAAAATAGATTGAAATCTTTTTCTAAATTTTCAAGTTTATCGGGAGTCCCGGACTTTACACTTTTACTTTTTTTTAATTGTCGCAACATGATCAACAATTGCTTCGTTTCACTTTTAGCAAACGTCTGATCAACTCGACGGTTTCGCGATGGAGATTTCGAACTGGAGAAGTTGTTTACAAGAAGCTGTTTACAGCACTTAAGCCACGCTTCGCTTGTATTGACAATTTTTCAAATAGGTATAATAGGCGTTACAAATAAAACGATTAGGATTCAAAAGTAGACTTTCGAAGAAAAAATTTTTCAAGTCTGCTTCTTCGCCGCTGGACTTGAATCTGGTGCCGGTGTTGGTGGTGATGAAGATGTCTGTTTGTGGCGCGCTGTGCCCAGCTGCTCTGCGGTATTATATTAACTAAATAGCTGGAAAATTATGACAGCCGTCTCGGCACTTTTCGACCCTGTATATTTCTTGGTCCACTGAATTAAAATTTACAGTCTATTTAACACAATCTAAAATCATAAAACTGGTTTAAAAATGAAGGTGACAAAGGTTTATCCAATTAAAGTCTACTTCGCGCGTCGAATAGGTGGTCTTCTCCAAGATTGACGTCATATATTCCATTCAGTCACCTGGGATGGAATGGAATATAAACAAATATAAACAAACACTCCGCCGGGAAGTGCTTCGGCCTCGGCTTCGACACGAGTGTCCTCACCAGAGGCCGAAGCGGCGGCTGGCGCGGCGGGAGCGGCCGGATCCGTTTGTATGGATGACTTGGGAGACCATCGTCAGTGTACACCTTGGCCCCCGCCCGTACATGAGATCGTCAAGTCATCGAAGATGATTGAGAAAATACGCCGGTAATCAAAGAAATAGCCGCGGATAGCTCGGTATACACCTGGGCAATGCCAAATGCACTTGCGAGAGTGAGTAGTATAGATGGAGTTCAGTCAGGCCAAGGCCCAAAAACGGTCCTCAATTGAGACCTCATATTTTCCAAAACATTCCGCACGACCTTATTTAACCGGAAATAAAAACTATCAATTCCCGAAAGCCGTAAAGCGCCAAAACAATTACACAAATAGCAGCGCAGAAAAAAAGGCAACTCCGGAGTAACGACGATAATCGAGCCCGGGAGCGAAGACCCAATCGTAAAGCGCGCCGGCCGAAATTTAGAGAAGCGTTTTGCATTAATTGCCGGGCAGGACGGCCCGCCGGGAGATTAGCCGGAAATGTTTATGTTCCGCTCGCTCGCGCGCGGCCCGCGCGTTTGTCTCTTCCGAATGAATCGGCTGGACAAATATAAAGCAACAACAATCGACGCCGCGCGCGGCCGGAAAGCAAAACACGGAAAATTCGCCCGGCGCTTCCTATTTTTTACCCCGGCGCTTATGTGTGCCCGGGTCCTCTTTTCGCTTTTTGCCTCTCTTCCTCCTCTCGCTGCAGCGGCCCGAAGTTCGCTTATTGATTCGTCAAATCTGCGGCGGGTTTTGATAGAAAAATATGCTTTCGTTCATTTGACGGAAAAATATTTTCTTCGAGAATATATACCGCTTGGCAAATAAAAAATATTTTTAACGGACGGAGTATGTTATTTCAAAGTTTTTTTTTTTTAGTGCAGTCGTTTATTAATATTAATATATAGTAGAGTAGTAAATTTCAAATTTTAGCGTAAAACTTACATTTTTAAACGTTATTCGTTATTCGCTTTCCATGTTTTCCCTCGCATTTTTACAAATTTCCGCGCAAAGCAGTCTTGAAATCCCCCACCCGTAAAAGAGCGTAAAAACGAACTAATCTCGAGCTTTCCGCTTCGCGCCGCTAAAAACCCTCTAAAAAAGAGCGGGGATTTTCATAAACAACAGCCCGGCCATATTGAGCTGCTCTCGCGGCGCGCGGCCGAAAAAGAGATTTAACCCGGACCAAATCGCCCGACCAATTGTTTCGCGGGGGATTTCGCGGCGGTGTGCGGGGGTGTGTGCAGCTGATTTCAATAATATTCGCCGCTGATCCGATTACACTGGTCACCGTCGGGAATCGCCCAGATAAGTCCTTGTATGAAGCCTCGTCCGGCCAGAATTTCAGAGAGTGCCGAGAGCGCCAGATTTGCGTACGTACCACCGTAAGCTCCATTTTCGGAATTGAGTCGCATTTGCGTGCGATCGGTGAAAGATTATTTCATTTTCGCTACAGCCACCGCGGGGCTCTCTTGGCAATTGTTTTCCTGATAGTTGCGGACGCGGAGAGTAGAAATATTACGTTTCGCAGGTAGATTTTTCAATGCGACGGTGCAAAGTTCAATGTTACACAAAACTGGCACTCTATGTACGGAGCGACGAAAAAATGTATTGTAATTAAAAATAATCTGAATCTAAATTGTACCCATCGGCGATCAACAATCTTTAACTAATTTTTAGGTTTCTAATAAGTTTAGGTTTTATAATAATAAAATTCAAAGCTGTTTGGATTAAAAACAACAATAACTTATTTTTGTTGTTTTAATTTTATAATTTGGTAAAACGGGGATCTATTTATTATTGACCTTTTTATTTTTATCGAAATAATAATAAAATTTAAATTTATCAGAACTCTTATAAGAGTTTTTCGATAATCAATTCCTACTTAAAAATAAATTAGACGAATTAAGTAATATTTTAAGCAAATGTAACTGAATAATTCATGAAATTTTCGTACAGCAGCTGAAGTACAAATAAGTTCGAACCCGAATTTCGGGCACGAAAGCATAAATCATGAATTACAAAACAGAAAAAGGGCCAAAAGCGAGAATACATTAGAAAACTTTCTTACGCAGATTCCGATCGCCTTAACTCGCAAAATTTCCCCGCAACTCTCGAACTTTACAACGAAAAAAAAAGGGCAAATCTCCGAGTCTTAGGCTTTCAGCGGCGATCGACCGGAGCCGACGCTAATTCAAATTAAATGAGACGATACTAATGATCCGTTAGTCCCGAAAGGGAGCTTTTACCCCTTTCCTCGAGAGCTTCTTACGCGGCGTTTTAATCGCGTTTGCCGCCGCCGAGCTTATGGGGGGAAAAAAAATAGGAGCGCATCGCGGGGCCTTTTAAGTGTAAAATAAAACGAGCGTATTACCTCGAGAGGCCTAAATTTAATTTCGCCGCTAAAAAAGTTATGACTCGGGCGAGCTTAAGTCTTCCGATGAGGAAATTACGCGGGAGGAGCGGGGGCTATTGTTCTTCGAGGATGGACAGGAAAGTGCTTCGGAAGCTGCACTCTCTTGAACGAGCCGGGACATTGAAATCTTTGTTTTAGTTTTTTTTCTTTTTAATTCTTCTTCTGCGTCGCGCAGTAGGTAATTTCAAATTTGAGGAGGAAAACTTGGGCAAGCTGTTGCGATAATGAAGCGACAAACCTATTTTATAATTCAGCTATGAACTCGTGAGAGCCTATACCGAGAGAAAAGTTTAGTAAAAATTACCATACTACCTAGTAAGGCCACCACAGAATGTCAAAACAAAAAAATTACCATAATTTATAGGAATATTTACCAAACAGTACAGTGAAATTTCTTAAATATATAGGGAATTTTATTGAAAATAATATAGGAAAATTTACTAAACAGTATAGTAAAATATCTTACAAAGTATAGTAATTTTTTTAGTTTTGACAGTCTGTGGTAGCTTTACTAGACAGTATGATAAGTTTACAAGATTATTTGTAATTTTTACTATATTTCTTCTCTCAGTAATATATTTATTCCAGCGGAAACGTTCCAAACATAAACGTAAACTAGCTGCAAAAATAAAATTATTAAAATTCCATCAAATATCTTGCCTATAGGTTAGAAGGAACATATCTTAGCAGGTCTCTTTTATAATATACGTCTCTTATTGCGCCATAAAATTCCTGTTCGAAGTCCAACTCTTTCGTGCCTCGCGCTTTATTATAACTACAAAGTATTCCGAGACTCCCCCTCCGATGCGCGCAGCAAAAAAAAAAAAAAATCAGCAGCAGAGCGCAATATAATGACAAAGAGGCAGGGACAATTCGAACGAAACTCAATAAAGCGTTGAGTCTCGATCGCACGCATCGTCGGCTCTCCCAACCTTACAAGCCGGGGAGAGAGACGGCAGGCAACGGCAAGGAAAGTCATCCGTGCTCGGGAGAGAAAAAAGGCGACATTTAAGTCTGCGACTGCTGCTCGATAAAGGTCGCGTTTTCGATAATACACGGAGGAGGAGAAAGAGAGAGAGAGAGAGAGAGAAGCAAAGCCTCGGGGGCAGACATCAAACGAGTCCGCATCCATTTTTCTCGCGACGACTCGCGCTTTATTGCCTCGCGCGACCTCCAGCCCGGGCTCGGCCTTTGTGCTCCCCGTTTATAAGCCAACCCCCGCGAGCGTCTTTAACAATACTTTTTTTTCTCCGCGCGCCGTTCCTGCGACTTGTTTACTTCTTCCGCTGCTGCGAGAACTCGCCCCCGTCGCGCTCCAGTTTCCTTTCTTCGGCCGATCGCCTACGGAAAATAAGGTGTTTTTCAATTGTGCGAATCGCGAGGATATGCTAAATTACGGACCTATTGAAAGGATTCCGCGAGATATGGCGCTCTTTTGCGCGAAATTATTTGGAAGCTTGTGATTTCAGAAAATATTTTTATTACATTTTTGCAATATACTTGCATTGTCACTTGTTATCAAACATTTTACTTGTGCACGGAACTTTTGCTTTAGAATCTAAAATCTCGAAACGATGTTTTTCAATCAACCTCGAATCATTTTACTTCAAAATCTAGCCAACCCAATAAAATCCCAAAATGCAAATCAGCCCCTCCCAAAAAGCAGTCTAATTTAGATTTTAAAAGCCCACGGTTAATTTAGCGAGGAGCGGGCGTGTATAACGTCGAGGGGGGAGGGGGCGCCCGGGCAAACTCTCCGCGTCGGGGGCAATATAACGGGGCGCAAAAGTCGGCCGGAAACTAAACGATCGGCCCTCGTCAAAGTCGAGGCACGCGCGCGCAAACAAACCTGACGCTGCTCTCGCGCGGCGTTTCCGCTGCCTTGCGATAATGCAGGCGAGCTCACGCTTCGCGGAGAGGCGCGCGCGCGCGCGCGACCGCGCATATATCTCGCCACGTCTCGACCGTTAGTATAAGCGGCCGGCGGGGGGGCGCAGTTTAGTTATACCGCTCTCGAAAAACATTTATTGCCTTTGATGAAACACTCGCTCGTGATTTGGAGGCGGCGAGCGGGCTGAGCGGCTGCGGGTGGACTGGGAGAATTTTGGATGCCGCGGGGGTTTTCGGAATATAATTGAATCGACTGGGAATTTAATGGATTTATGAGGTTTTGCGAAGATTTTTCGGAGTTTGGAATAAAGAACTTTTTATGCATAGATTTGTTAAAATTCACGGATTTCTTAAATTTTGCATCTCTCGTGTCTCTTACTAAATAGTAGTGTTCCCATCGAGCAAGGATGTAAAATTTTCATCGAAAGCAAGAGCCCTGATATACCGCGGTCCGAGTGTTATCTCATAAAAATGTCAATGTCCGTGTATTATTTCAGCGTTGCGAACATTATTTTTTTATTCGGTGAGCTTGAAACTACATTTTATACTTCGAAAAATGCACAAAGCACTACTTTACGGACACGGAATGAAAAATAGTAGCTTTCCACTTACGAGCTCGTAGTCCACTGAATGATATTTCATATTTCTCACTACACTAAGAGAAAAGTTAAGTAAAAATTACCATTCTAGTAAGGCCACCACAGACTGTCGAATCCAAAAAAATTACTATATTTTATAGGAAAATTTACCAAACAGTAAAACTTCTTATAAAGTATAGTAATTTTTTTGGTTTTGATAGTCTATGGTGGTTTTACTAAACAGTATGGTAATTTTTACAAAATTATTTGTAATTTTTACTATATTTCGTCTCTCAGTGTAAAGAACACTAAAATAATCTTTTAGTAAAAACCTGCAGTATACGAATATTATTCACTCAAAATTAGTAAAAGATTTGTAACCGGCCGCTAGTTTCGAACTCTCATCCATTCCACCTGTATGCTTCGCCGGGGCGTACGTGCGTTTTTTTTAAGGGACCCGAGTCGCTCTCGTGCCATCACGTTTTCGGATCGTGCCCCTCGTATTGTTTTTTTCCCCTTTTTTTTTGGTCAGTGCGCCCGCGACAAACAGATATTTGAATAGGTTGAGTGCAGTTTTATGGAGATGGACGCGCGGGAATTCGTGTCGAAAGTGGATACCGCTGTATGGAAAATAGCCGGACCCGAATTGTCCTTCATTTCTTTTTTTTTTTTTTGCTGCCGCGCCACACCGGCCCTCTGCATTTTTATGGGAAGGCTATTTGCTTACTATATTCCTCTCGCGACTTGCAAGTAGAGCCTGCTTTTTGGCTGCCAGATTTTTCTCCGGTTATTTCTGTTTAATAGTCGCATAAATGTGGGTTCTCTTTCCGACGGAAGGGAATGTCAGATTAATATTGAATTTCTGATAAAATCAGACGAACTAGAACTGCTTTGGACTGTTCAATTAAAAAAGATTGCCTAGTTTAAAATTTTTGCTCCACCGTAATCTGCAAGCTGAATCGATGAATTTCCATTTAGCGAAGTTTAAGATTTTCATGTTTCATATCATTTATGTCTGGTAGAATAAGGTTTTTTCAGGAAAATTTGATATGCTGATGGCAATTCTTTTGAAATCGCTTTTTTAGAAATCGGCACGTTTTAATTAATTTTCCGTAAAACTCCCAATGTTCGTTATTGAACTTCACCGACTAGACTATAAAGGTTATTGCATGACCAAATTTTTTGAGTTTGTACTTGTTAGTCAAGCTAATTGTAAGTTTAGTGTTTGCTTAAAATAACCTTAAAATAACTTAACCCTCTTCGTCAATTCATGAAAGAAACATTTTAGAAGTTGTACAATATCAAACATCACAATTAATGTGTATTAATTCTTTTAATGCATTTTACTTTAAAATTTATGAATTGTTTTATTAACTCTCTTTACTAAGAGATGTTCATACTAAACCCGATGGCGCACGCAAAAATTTCGATTTCAAACCTCATAGAAGTGTCAATTCTAATTGACATTCATGCTCGGGGCGAGGATAATATATGCAAATACAATTCGGATCGCATCCCAATGATTAAAAAAAAATGCAAGGGCGCGGCACGGCAAAATTAGAATACTCGACTTTCTATTTCAAGCTAGTACAAGAATCATTTTTTAAATTTATTTTTAATACAATTTTTAAAAAATAGTGATCTAGATTTTTTAAACACTTCTTTCCCGTCGTCGCGACATTATAGAATTTTAACAAATCGCAATCGATGCTCGATTGACTCGTTCGCAAATCGCGATCGGGAGCAGACAGCACGTAGCAGGGGCGGAATATTAGGCTCGAGCGGGTCTCAAGGAAGAGCCTTCGAACGGAATTAAGCGCGGGGAGGGGGAAGGTAAATTCGCGTTCGATTTCCCGCGCGATGACGCGCGAGGCTCGCAATCGCTCTTTTCATCCCGCGACAGTGCAGGAAAAGGGTCGGGCCGCCTCCGGTAACAAATGTCGCCTCCCCTAATTATCCCTTATCTATATCTCGGTCCATTTGGCTTGCAATGACGTTATCTCGGGACGTAGTCGGCTCCCCGTCTTGCATTACTCTTCTCTCTCTCTCTCTCTCTCTGCCGCGCGTCTTCTCTCTGATTTCCTGCTTTCTCTTTCGATAGAACGGGGCTGCTTGCTTTTTACAATCGTGGCTGTCCTTTTTTAAGAAAGAGGGCTTTCATTTTATATTAAGATTCTTTATTGGTAGCATTTTGGATTCTACACTTTTTTCTTCGTATTGTTACAAAATTAAGTATAGTTTTCGCAAATGAATCGTGTCGTTTTCCATTTCGTCCTATAATAATAATAACTCCAATTAAAGAAGAAAAACTGCATCGCTATTAAAAATCCATTCAATTAAAGTCACTCGATGAATCTCAATGACCAAAGCCGAGCGAGAAACATAAAATAAGCTGCAGCGTCCCGAATTAATAATACTAAATCTTCCTCGAAAACTCGAAGACGCTCCGGCGTTCGAGCGTTCGCTTCCGAGGCAGAGATACGCAACTTCTCAACAATGCCGTTTCCGCGCGAGCAATTCCAGACCTCTCGCTTAAGACGCTGCAATGCTCTCGCTCTCTCGCTCAATAAGCAATCAGCATCCGCGAAAATTCAGCTCTCTCTCGGAGCGCAGAGCGGAGCTCTCTCTCTCGGCATTATGAGCAGTGAAAAATCACGCCGGGCCTTATCTCGCCTCTCGCAGTCTCTCTCTCTCTCCCTCGGCCTGACGTTGAGGGATTAAGCCATTGGCAATCCGACTCTAATTACGAGTAACGGATTAGCGGAGGAACGAGCAAACTTTCCGGGTGCCCGCCGCCGCCGCCGCCGCGCGCGATGCTAAGCAAATGTATGGGCGAGAGAGGCCGAAAAACGTACGGGAACGCGAGTTTCTCTCGGTAACGAGCGAATTAATTCGGAGCAGCCGCCGTGTGAGGGCCCGCGCTCCGCCGCCGGGGGAACGTTATTATTATCCGCGACTTGATAAATAACTGACAGATTTTGCGGCGGCGTTGCGTTGTAGCGCGTCTGATTCCTCGGGAGAAGAGCGAGGGGGCGGGCCGCTGCGAGCGAGGGGAATCTGGATAATTTTCGAGGTTTAGTGCGAGCTATTTGTAAACAATGCGATGGCAAACGAGAGGGGATTGCTTAGACGAGCGAGGATGAATGATCGTTTCGAGAGGTATGACGGGTAATGCTCGCTAAATTTTCCGGCCCTCCAAATTAAAATGAGCTTATTTCCTTTTTGGAATAACTTGTTGATTAGTTTTATATGATAGATATACTCGCAGCTTCAGACGTTGTGGCTTGTAATTATTGAAACGTGATTATTATATTTTAAAGCTCTAAAATTAGGTCACTGGAGGAAAGGCAAAGATGCCCCCAAATTTCCACCGTACTATTCCTCTTTTCCGATCCGACCTGAGTTTCACCTCCACCCTTCATACCGACACCGAGGCGTTGAGTCGTCCGATCAAATTAGACGGCGCATCAACTGGACAGGGCACTTGATCTCGTTGAGATCAGCTATCGGGCTACGAGGGTCCTGTTGCCCGTGACGGCACAACATTCTCGAACAGGAGTATTCTATAACTTACAATAAATGACCTTTGTACTCCCTTGTTTTGTGCCTTTATGTATTTAATCTTTTTTTAAACGGTATAACGCCCGCTTTTGTTTAGTTTTTTTCCGATTGAATAGAGAGCTCTATTAAACTCTTAATAGGGATAACAATATTTTGATGTGCAAATAAACGTACACGTTATTTTCATCAACAACATCCAGTTGAAAAGTAATAAACGTTTTCGACCAAGGTTAGACCAGAGTCTTTCAAACAGTGCTTTGTCAAAAAAATTCCTCCCAAAAATCGCTAAAAATCTTTAGACAGCCGCGTAACGATCGACTCGTGTGCAAAAAAACGAGCGCCCGCCAGTCGAACGCTTCGAAAAACCCCTTAGCGACGGCCTTCCCTCTCAGAAAAAAAAAGAAAAAACCGGTAAATTTTTCACTATATTCAGCGGCCATCCGTCGCTCGGCGGCGAGTTTTTTTTTCAGGCGGCTGCCGTCGTCGTCGTCGAGGAAAAAAGGCAAGGAGAGAGAAAAAGGGGCGTGCGCGCGCGCGTGTGCACGGCACGCGCAGCATTTTTCGACTAATGGACCGTGAGGAAAATTGTTTGCCGGGCCGGTCGGACGAGCGATTTTGACGGGCGACGACCGCATCTTTCGACCCTTTTATCGCCGTTTCATCGTCGCGATTTTTCCCCCGGGGGAAGGCCTTTTCCAAGTGGAACTGACAACTGCTGTGAAGTTTTTTTGTTTGTCGCCCCCGAGTGTTTCAAGGCGATTGCAATAAAATTTGAGGAGGGCTAAAGAGGCCGGCATTGAATTGGTAAGATTGATCGTAAAAGTGTAATACGGTTAACATTTTTCTGAATTGATTCAACTACAAATATCTAATTAAGATTGGCAGCAGTTTTGTATTTTAAAGGTACAGAATCATTGTGCAAGATTCTTTCCAATATTTGATTCTCATTTGATCATTGTTCTTTTTATTGTCGACAAAGTAGAATCCACCCTCTTTCCGGCAGTAACCGTCTCCTAACCCAGTTCGCAAGCACTCGGTCAAGCAGAGTCAGCTTTAATACACACCCGGCGAGCGTAAACCCAGAATTTCACTCGGATCATCAGCGAAAAATACAGAAGGCAAACTCGCCGCAAAATACATCCCCTCCCCGAGATTTACTCCTCGCGGCGATAGAACGCGACTATATACGGTGTGTACATCGAGCTCCCCGCGCGTAATTTGATCTACGGTTATTTTGCCGAACGCTCGGGGGGGGGAGGGGGAGAGAGACATATGCGCGAGAAATTCCGCCTCGTAAAAATCATTTCGAGGTAAGCCCCCGTTTCGGCTTGACGCATGGCTGGGTTAACGAGCGGCGGGGCGCCGTAAAAATTCGCCTTGCCCCCGCTCTCTTTTCGCGGACGCTTGGCGAAACAATGTCCGAGGGCTTTATATGCGCGCGGACCTCGCGAACGCTTTTACGGCCCGCGTGTTTATTCGGTTCGCGGTCCGAGCTTTCGAAGGAAGTGCCGTATGGTCCGTTTGCCGAGGCGGGGAGAGCTGCTTTGCTCTCGAATCCTCTCTCCTGCGTCAGTACTCACCTAGAACAGAAATGAGGGAGAAGAGATTAGATTGGTCGCGTATGTGGACAGTGCTGTTTGTTTAAGATACTTTGTTTTAGTTTATTTCTGTCTTTTTAAGATTGATTTTTGCTATTTTCATTTAGAAATATTTTTTCTAGGGGAAATGGTTCAACACTTTTTTTATTATAAACTTTACAGCTAAAAGACAAACGCACTTTGGCTAATAAAGAAACTAACGCTTCTCTCGCGAGGTAATATTAAGGTTCCCGGCAAGTCTACCTCATTTCGAAAGCTGCTCAAATAACCCAAAAGTTGTAAAGCGAATCTTCATTAAAAAAAAAAAAGAAAAAAAAGGCCGAATCCCGGTAATCCAATAAACTCCAGCGCCTGGCAATGCGTCTGCCTCTCCCTCAAAAAGAAGCGCCCTCTTTCTACTTATGAACCTCGGATCGATCCACTTTTTAATGAACTCAAAGTGTGTACTTCCGTGCAGCCCTTGAGTAAGGCATCTTCCGGCGTTAGCCCGGGAAGGGGGGGAGAGGCGAAACCGCTCCCACAGCTAATATTTACCTTTATTAACTCGCTCGCTGACTCCTCTCTCTCTCTCTCTCTCTGGTCGTAAATGAAATTTTCAGATAACTTTTAGGATACAGCCCGCGGGTTATAAGGCTGAGGAGAAGCGGCTGTCAGGAGCAGATTGGCGCGGCGTAAAACGCGGGACCGTATCGATCGGGCGCCCCCGGACGATATGGATATTATTTTAGCAACAGAAGCGCCGCCGCCGCGCGGAGGCCGGGCTTTGATCTTCCCTTTCAGCGGCGCCTTCTTCTCTCCTTGTGTTCTTCCCGGAGAGAGCCGCTGCCGCCGCTGCTGCGGGAGACGCGCGCGTCGAGTCCCGGCATAAATTTTACGCGGCCGCCCGCCGCGAGTGCACCGGGTAATCTTCGATCCTCGCGCGGCGTATGCATGCATTCATAAGTCGGCGACGAGGCTCGGCAAGGCCAGAGCGAGACGCGCGCGGTATTTAAATTATGAAATATTCAAAATTTCAGCCGCCTTTCTAGGGATCGTAAAGCCACAAATGGCCTCTTAGTTTTTAAGAAGCTTCATTTTTTTCGAAAGCTATTTACACCCATGTAAAACAAAATTGTATTATAGAATATACATAATTATTGCATATACGTTTCCCCAGGAATGGACATTATATTATGCATAGTATTATGCTATATAAACTACACATCATTTTTTATTCACCCGCAAAATGTGGAAAAAACAAAACACAAAAACAGAAAATTTTTTGCTAAGCTTTCCGCTTTTGTGTTTTGTTTTTTTTATATTTTGTAGTTTATAGGTTAATTATGCATATACTATGTATACTTTATGAATGTCCATTCCTGGGGAAACGTATATGCAATAATTAAGCACATTCTATACAATTTTTTTTTACATGGGCATTTCTGATAGGTAGCTTAAATGCCTCGCTAAATACACCCAATTCTCTTAGGCAGGCTTGCCCAATTTTCCGGTTTCCCTCCAAACCTCGTCATACTCGAACCTCCAAAAAAAAAGACGCGTAGCTTTTCCCCGGTCGCAGATAAAAAAAAAAAAAAAAAGCGGGCGCGCGCCTCCACTTTGCGCGGCGAGCCGGTTCGGTAATTTTTTCGCCAATTCAATTTATACGCGCGCCTCTCGCACGAAGTCGCTCTAATGGCCCGAACGCGACTTTGGACCGCTCTGCGTGACCGGGCCGCGTTCCATTATTAATGCAATAGCGCACTCGGCTCCGAGGAGGGAGAAAAACTGCGAGCGGCCGCGCCGACAAAAGAATCTCGGGGCGCCCCTTGGCTCATCTGGCAACCGGTCTAATTGCAATTACCCCCGTTGATAATGCAGTGGTAGCCACGGATTATCTCTTATGAGTTTTTGGACTGAGATTGCGTTTTGGGGGGATATTTAGATTTCCGGTAAGTGCCGAGTCTTTAGCGGTGCTTGGCTCGATTTATTTTTAGTTCATCGTTCTTTTTAATCCATCGATGAGAAAATAATAAATCCTCGTAGATTCTAATGCATCAGATGCGGTAATTTATCGATATTTAAGCGATTGGCAGTCATGAAGAAATTAAAGTTTAATTAAAAGATTCGATAAAAAAAATGTTGTCTTATTTTAACATGAATAAAGTATTAATCATTTGAATTTTTCATAAATCTTTCAATTAAATAAAATACGGAAAAAATACTTTTATTATTTAATTAACGTTAACAATTTTAATTATTTCCGGTAAAAAAGAATTTTGAAGCATCCTTAAATGTTTCCCTGCCAGGGGAAACATTTAAATTCGATTCGATATTTTTAATTAAACTGCAAGAAGCATCGCGTTTCTGACATTTAGCCAATACTCGCCGTTTCAAACTCAAATTGAATTTTTAATTAATGCCCGAAGCCCCTCTTCCGCGCTTTGCGATAATTTTCAACAATCCGCTCTCCTCCTTCGCCTCGAAAACAAGCACACAGCGGCGGCTGCGGCTTCGCCTGCCTAATCGAAAAATTTCCGAAAGACAACTCGCGAAACAGCTCTCTCTCTCTCTCTCTCGGATTTCTCATTTCGTCTCTCCGCTCCGCGAGATAACTCGGGCGCTTAATTGGGCCGGAGGTCTAAATTGTCAAAGGGCGGCGCGGGGCCGAAAATTCAGAGAGCGGCGGGCGGCGGGCGGCGAATTCCGCGGATGCCGCGACGCGACCGGTTTATTCGTGACATAATTATTCTTGGTATGACGGGGCGAAAGTTAAAGCGATGAGAAAAGTTCCGCGAGAGCTGCAGGTGCAATATGAGAGCGGCAAAGTTGCCGCGCGCTAAAGCCAATTAGTTTCAGCTTTAACGGTATTAATTTCTTTCCTCCTTTCTCCTCCGTCGCCTTCGCCCGACCCTTTTTCCTCGCGAGGCGCTCCCCGACAAAGGGAAAGTTAGCCCGGGGCTTTTGAGGTATGCGCAATTTTGCCGCGGCGCGCCAGTTTTTTCGAATCGCCGATTCGCCTGGCTGGCGGATTCGATGTGCGGATAACAAATTCGTTCTGTTAAAGTTTCCTAAAGTACATTGAACTTGGTAATTATTTTAACCGCGTGTAAAATCGTGTTTTTGTTTTAAAAAAATTGATTGGGAAACGGCTTTTTGAACATTTTTTAATTAAAAAAACTTTTATTTTTCTATATAATTAACGCACATATTTTTAAAGGCTCGTAATTAATATTGCTTCATTAAAAAGCTATTATTAATTTATCGATTAACGACGAATGATATATCAATTTCGCTGATTATTAATTTCGAACTTTGTATTTGTCAAAGCTAAACGCATATTGCATTATGTGTATATTAAAACATCAAAACGTTTTCCATGAAAATGTTTCCACCGGACTTAATTAGCACTTGCAAAGTTTCCAATACAAGACAGTGTAGTTTTTCAATTAAAAAATATTTATTCTTCAATTATACATTTCTCGCTTTATTTAATTAAACCAAAAAACAAGCCCAAATCACGACCGAGATTCTGAAACCGACACGTATATCGATCCGTTAAAAGTCCCTGAAAAGCGACGCGTTCGCAAAGCGAAATCACAAGGCCCAGTAGCTCCCACCGGCTTGCGTAATCCCTCTCTCTCTCTCTCTCTCTCTCTCCGGTTGCAAATAAAAGCTCCCGTAGACAGGGAATTACGTTGAACGGCGAATTCAATGGAATGGCAGGATGTAGCTTTCACTATCGTCTCGGGGCGTTACGCCATTGGGCTGCAACGGAGGAACGGCGGGGGGACGGAGGAGGCTCTTGCGCAATAAAGATTTCGTAATGATTGCGTAATCGAGCTTCCTCTTTCGCGGGGGGCGAAGATTCGATTGTTTGGCGTCGGATTTATATAATTGTCGAGCTTTCGACGTTTTTAGCGCCGAGTAGCTTCGGAAAGTATGGCTTTTCGGTTATTTTCAAGTGCTCGCGCGAGTTTTCATTTACTTAAAATGGCATCGAGTGATTTTCTGAAAGTAGCAACATCTTAGAATTCACGCAACGGACAAAAGGAGTAACGATTTGTCAACGCAGAATATTTAGGACCCAATTAATAAAGCAGCTTCGCGATCGACAAAACAGCCGTTAAACAAGGTTGTATCCTTCATTTTTCCTCTCCCCGGCTAATTATTTTTCTTTGCGACGCAACGTCGCCCGAGCCGCGGCGAAAACCTAATAGCGTTCGCGCCCGGACGGGCCATTAATAGGCTAATTAAAAATTCAGCCGGCTCTCGTTTTTCTCGTTTTCAGGTCCGCGCGCCGCGTCCGCGGCAATTATCGGCGCTGTTTTTCCAGCGGCCCTTTTCAGCGGCGGCGCGGCGCGAGGATCAGCGACGACGACGACGTCGCGAATGGAAATGAAGCTCGCTCTCTCGCAGTGTCGGATAATATTATGACTGCGCGGAAAGGAGGGAGGAAGATCATTTCCTCGGCTGGGAAATCGCGCCGTTTGTTTGCCGAGGAAGCCCCGTATTTCTCTTGTCGGCTACCGCGGCCTCCTGACGGGGTTGGCTGGGTGGATTCGTCGCGATAAGAATCGTACAAGCGAGATTAGGTTCAGCTAGAATTAAGATGATTCTTTGCTGAAAAATGTCGCGAAGTACATTAGCGTTTTTTTTGTAATCCGGCACATTTTTTTTTATATCCTAAACATTGGGAGGGAGTATTTTTAGAGCGTACAATGACAAAATCAATTAAATCAATTAAAAACTTAATTTCTCTTGTTTCTGATACTGTTTTGAAAAATTAGTTCAAACTATTATTTGTTTTGAAAAATTAATTCAAGAATTTTAATACTTATAGTATGTTATAAATTGTATAAAATTACAAATTCGAGGCCATTCAGGAATACTTCCCAATCCAATAGTATGAATAACTAAATTAAGTGTTTGATTCTAACGAATATTTACTATTTGATTATTTTTGCGCATCTCATACATAAATGTTTAGCGATTGACAAAAAAGTAGCTCCAAAAACCTAAAAAGCTAAATGAATTTTATACAAAGGAAAAATGAGTTATGCGTGCACGCACTTTGAGACCCGTGTACGCTTTTTCTCCAAGCGCATCACTGACCTCGTAATTATTTATCGATTAAAACGGCGGCTTTCCTTCCGCACCGCCGCCGAGGAGGTGACCGATGGGGTCGCCTCTCTCTCTCTCTCTCTCTCTCTCTCTCTCTCTCGAAATAGCTCACCTTTAACACTTTATTGGCACGTTGTATCTCGCGCGCGAAGCAAGCCGACTTTTACGGCATTCCCGAGTTTACACGTGTTTCGCGGATTTACACACTCTCGCGCGAGAGATCGCGCCACCCCTCGCTCTCTCGCTTTTATCGCTTCCTTATTACGGTGATTATTTGCCCCGTTAACGGCTCCGGCGGAAGGCTGCTCGCGTAATAATTGCGGCCGTTTTCCCGCTTTGTGTCGCGAATTTTCCATTGCGACTGTCAAGACTTGAAGGGTGAGGAGCGTTTTTTTTTAGACAAGAAAAAGAGGCGTGAAACTTGTTTCGTTTGTGTCCGCTTTTTTTTATTGCATTATCTAGTGATGCAATTGAAGATATTCATATTAAAAACAAACATTTGAAAGTTTTAAGTCAGAAGGAAATTAAAGTTTTTACTCCCAACCAGAATCAGAACAATAATTCTTGTTTTACTGATTCAAAAATTACATTGCATTCAGAAGAAATCTTTTCGCAAGTAACTCTCTTTTCTGGAATTTCTAAAAAGCATGAAATATTGAACAATCGCTCTCATTTTTCCACCCGAAACAACCGGCGAATTCCGCAAATCCGAGCTTTCAAAAACACGACGGCAGTCAATCCCCCGGCGATCGCGTCCAATTAGAGGCGCGACCTTGCGAATCCCCCTTTCTCCTCCCTCCCAACGCCGCGCGCGAGAGTCGGCAGACACAAAAGCCGCCGGGTAGCGAAGCCTCTCTCTCCGCTCGCAAGACGCCGAACAATACGCTCGGCGAGTAGTCGACGAAGCCGTAACCATGGCGCGGCGGCGGCTGAAATATCGAATTTCCGAGGCGTTTTCCCGCGAAAAATAACGCGCAAGGATTCCCTGACCCGGTTAGGGATCGAGTTTTTTTCCGCGGAGAGAGAAGGGCGGAAAAATTCGCCGCGGCTAAATCGAGGGCTTTAGCATGCAAATTCCCCCGGCCGCCGGCGCTTTTTTGGGGGGGGAGGGCTATTATATTTTCCGGAGGGAGGGGGGGCGCTGTTTTCTCGCGCGCGGCGCGGGGACACAAATTTTGCAAGCGAATGCTTCATTAGCGAAGGAATTGTTATTGCGCGGCGCGGCGCGCTGCGGCTTCAATGGACGCTTGGAGAGAGAGAGAGAGAGACGAGAAGGGACGCGGGACGAGAGGCGAAGGGTCGCTTAATTAATTTCGAAAAAGTTATTTAGATGGCCGCCGTGGCCGGGGAATTGATATTGGGGTCAATTAGTCTGAAAATTGACATGGGGCACCACCATGCTTTTTGGGGGAAAGCGGTTTAATTTTGGCTTTTTTCTTTGAAATTTATTCCGTAAAATGACGTTGGGCGGACAAATTTTTTAATAAACCGACGAGAAGGTCTGGCAAAAAAGTAATGAAAATTTGAGGGTACTTTTTTTAAATTATGATTTTATTCGAAAATCTGATAATTTCTTTCAAAATGTGGAAAATAAGGCGATTTTGTACGGTACAATAGATATAAGTAAAATGATATTTTGATGACTTTACCGTAAATAATTTTATATAAAAAAAAATATTTAGAACAATTTCTGTCAAGTAATAAATTTTAATAAAGTACATGCTTCAATTGTGAATTCCGAATGAAAGATTCGCAACGCTCTCGACCGTTATTCCGAATAAAAAATTCCTCCAATACATCTCCGGCACCCGTCTGCAATCGCCCGAGTACTTTGACGCTTCGTAAGCAGTCGGCAGCGCCAGTCCTTTGAAAACACCGCAGCTCCGGGCGTAATAGCGCCATTAGCCGAAAACGCACTTGCGTAACTCGCCGGGCAGAAGAGTAGACGAGAGGAGGCGGGCGAGAGAGAGAGAGAGAGAAGCCGAAAGCGGCCCCCGCGCGCCGTGTGATCGATAATTGCTCCAAGTCGGGGCCGTGCGATTGTAAATATCGCCGGCGCTTTAATTGAGTTTGCGCGACGTCGCCGTGGCGGCTTTGTGCGGGGAAATTGCGCGACGACCGATAACCGTGCAGCACCGGAGCACTGCCGGCGATGCACTTTTAGCCGCGCGCGCGCGCGTCCGCGT
>UCOM01003394.1:0-18200 GCA_900474385.1 Ormyrus pomaceus | reverse complement strand
GGGGAGGGCATGCAGAAGGGAAAGCCGGCGCAGCGGCCGGAGGGAGGGACCCGAGCCGACCTGCACCCGGCAACAGCCCCCCAACGCCGCGGAGAGGGGAGGAGGAATCTAATCATTAACCTCCTTCCATCGTCCTTTTGCTGAGACGCACATGATTTCCCGCCGCCGCCGCCGCCTCGAGCTTCCACCTGAGGCCCGCTGGGCTAAATGTGTGTCTTAGCTGCGTTTCCGATTTGGCTTATCTATATACACTCGATGGACTTTTTTTGCCTCTCCCTCTCTGCAAAGACACGCCTACGTCTAGCCTTAAGGTTTCCTCCGAGGCTTGTCGAGGCTTTTTTCCGAAGAGAAAACCTTCGATGACGGCCCGGCGAGCTTGTCCTTTTGACCTCGAAAGGTCGATCGTTGCGTTGCATTTTTATTATTAAGTGCGTATTCTTGTCGCGCGTCTTCGCGAGGAGGAGGATTTTGGGTGTTCTCTTAAAGGTACTTTAAAGCAAGTATTCTTAAACGGACAAGTGAAGAAACGACTTTCTTTTTTTTAAAGCCATCCTCTGGAAATGACACGTGAATGTATGAACGTTTGATTTTAATCATTTTCTGAACATCGTCATTACTCCAATATTTTCTGGCATATTGGAAACTTTTACTAACATTTTAAATAATAAGATTTAATTACATACAGTTACTAGTTAATTATGTTATATATATAGACATGTGTTTTATGGAAGTTTTTTTATGAAACAATAGATAATAGAAGGTTTATAAAAAAATTACTTCCTTTTTCCGGCAAAAATCCTCACTCAAAATAAGTAAATCGAAAGAAGGGCAAAAATATCTCATCTATTTTTTGTACAAAAAACCAAAACTGGTGACACTATATTTATATAAAATATCCGTAGAAATACACTTCTTGTATTAATATATATATATATTTTTAAATTCAAAATTTTATTGCCAAAATGTCTATTTTACATGACAATCAAACAAATTAATTTTAGCAGTGTTAATTTAAATATTAATTTAAATTTAAAAAAAAAAAACATTTTCTTAATGGTTTGCGTAATAACATCTCTGTCATAATAATACGAGTCCCTCAAAATTTCAGAAAATATACACTTCAGAGCAAATTGAACAGCCGATAATATCTTTAAATTAAATTGATTAAAGACAGCTATTAGTAAATTGTATAGCCGATGTGACAATTTTAATAATTAATATTGTATTAAAATAATGTAGTTCGCTTTAAAAATAAACGCTCTATAAGATAATTGTCAATTAACAGCATAGCTACATATAACATCACATTAATTGCCTGGAATTCTTACCAACTTTTTTATAACATGTGCCATTCAGTAAATGTATACGTAGCTTTGAATTGAAAACCTGACTAGCATCGTAAGTACACAATACTATTCAAATCCGATTCACCGTTACTCTAGCGAATCTATCCATCAAGTTTCTAAACTCAAGCGACGCGGCCGCTAATAAAAAAAAATTAGAAAACCTTCAAGAGTCATCGAGCGAAAAGCAGCGCGAAAAAAAAAAACAATAGAGCCCGGGAAGAAAAAAGCCGCGGAGCCTCTCGCTCCCGAAAAAAAAAGAGAAGGAAACTCGAGTCTCCCGGGCCTATAGAGAATCGATTTTTCGGCGCTCGTAAAAAAAAAAAGCGCGAGCGAGAGAGTCCTACGCAGGCGGCCGGCTCCGTGTGTTTCGGGCGCTAGAGGAGAGGCGAAATTCGCAAGTGCACTCTCTTGCTCGAACGCGCCCCACGGCCAGTAGTAGTGGAGGTAGGAAGCGAGACCGAGAGCGAGCGAGCGAGCGAGCGAGCTAGCCGACCCCCGAAAATCCTGGAGGAGAGACGAGGGGAGGCGCGGAGGGGTAAGATGCAACTCGCATCTATTGATTCTCCGTTGCCAAGGGTTGGCCCACTCACTTTCGAAAGCGCACGCACCGACTCTCGCTCTCGCTTTACGCAACGAGAGAGAGAGAGCCCCAAGCGCCGTCGGCGAACACTGTGTGTACGTACACACACTCCGCCTGCACACGAAGCCTCGGAGCTTGAGAGTGTACGAGGCCAAGGGGAATGGATGTCTTTCGCTCTCTCGCTCTGCCTAGCCGAAAGGAAAACTGGATTCTGCAACCCCTAGCTACTGCCTGCATTTCACGATACCGCGCCGAAAGCGAGGACTTTGGGGAACTGCAGGGAGACGAATCTTCTATTACGCGAAGGCTAGAATATTCTAGGCTTGAAAAAAAAAACATGATTTTTCTTTGATAAATTTATTGAACACAGTTACTTTTATTGCAAAATGTCTTTTTTAATATTCAATTCAATTGGAAAATTAAGCTTACCGATATTTTTCATGTTACTTTGTTGAACAGTTAAAATGATAGGACCTAATTAGCTAAATGGTTTTTAGGTGTCAAAACAGGTGTTTTTGAAAAATCAGATAGGTCGGGGTCAAAGTGTAAAGATAATTATATTAATCAAAATAAAGTCCCTAAGAAATTAATTCAACTTAAAATGAAAATAATTAATAATAAGAAACTAAAATAGTTCATTTAATTTTTTAATTTGAACATAACGAATACCAATGTTTATTTACAAACTGATTGTTTCTATGTACAAAGAAATAAACAACATTTTTATTCATAGCATTTTATTAAAATAAAAACTTACCTATATGTATAATTAAGAATAATCGCAAGTCATTGAATTTTGAATATTAAAGCAATAAGTTTGGCTTGAATTTAGTTTGAAAGCTGCAGCAACAAAAATACATTTTGAAAAATATTTAATTTTATATATATTATTTAAAAATAAATATTTTAGAAATTGCTAAATCTGTTGTTAACAATTATAATCACGCGGATAAATTGTAATTTTTCTGTTTTTCAACATTCGCATTTCTTAGCAAAAGATTTCTTAGCAAAGAAATTTTTTCGCCACAAATTTTAAAAAGATTCTTTATTATTGATGCACATGCATGTGAAGCTTGATTTCTTCGAAAAACAGACGGTGATCAAATTTCGTTTAAAAAATAACCGACCTAACCTACCGCAGAAAAACAAAACTCACCTTCGTCGTCTTCCTGAAATTCCATGATGCTCCGGGAGTTGATGCAAATCATAACACAGATGCAGAATGTCAAGTTTCGCTCGCTGAATGACAATGACGCGAGTGCTGAGGCCAAAACGCAGAGGTCCAAAATTGTAGATTTTTGTTTTTTCCCTTATCTTTTAGCACCCGCGTCTTTCTCTCGCTGCCGGCAGCGAAGAAGACCGACAACTGCCGCGCGAATCTGCTTGCATGCGCTTCAACCCCCCTTTCATATAAAAGTGCGTGTGGGTAACTTGATCAAAGATCGTAAAAACCGAAAATTTTGATGCGCTTCGATGTGAGCGCCGCCTCGCGGAATTGCAGCGATTCTAATTTCTAATTCTAATTCCCCCCTCGAATACCCCAAACCCCACTGCAGTTGACCCTAATTTTCTCTCCCTTACGCTTCTATACGTGCAGTCTATCGCTCGGCTATCGATCTTCTTAGGCAGCTTAATGTACTTAATTTATGCAACTTTTTTAAAATAACTTAATAATTTAATCATTGTTATTACTTTCTTATTGTATTTTGAAATTGACTTTCTACGTTATTGCACTTAAAATTCATTTTTCAGTATATAAAATATAAAATATAAAATATAAAAATTTTTGGTTGTAACATTGTACATTGTTGTAATTGCAAGGTGAATTTTACTTTCTTACTGTACCTCTAACTCCTTTAACTTTAAAAAACACTGGTATAGGTATGAAGAGCAGTAAATATTTTAGAAATCCAACTCTTTCTAAAAAAGAATTATGTTGAATTGTAGTTTTCTTTAAAACTTCATCTCTTAAGCCTTTTTTTTGCATTTTTGCTAATGCATCTTCCTTCTTCATTATTATTTTTGATTCTAATTTCTTTATTTTAGATTTATGAACATCTTCATACATTTGTTGCAAACGATCAAGTGAAACCATATTTTAAAGTCATCTATCTATCTAAACATTGTGAAATTTGAACGTTTTAAACTTAATTAAAAAGAGCAGTATTATATAGTTATGGTACTGATACGTACAGTTTTCTTGATTCATTAATCTGGTAAATTTTTCCAAAAATATCACGTCGTTTAATTGACTCTTAATAATTTTAACACTGTTGATTTATTTTTAAAACTACATTTCCAACCTCGAAAAACTTTAATTAATTTTATAGATGACAGAAAAAAAACAAAAGAACAATTACAGCAAAATTAATAGTAATTGAAACTATATCAATTGCTATTGTTATAAATGAATTAATATGATTGTTTAAAGAAATTTAAATAAAGATTTTTTATTAACATTTATTCTAAAGACTGTACAGCTTTATTTTTAATATAAGATGTCAGCCATCACATTCATTTGCGATCGACGTGAATGCATAAATTTACAAGTTTCAGTTTGCTAGTTCAATTCAATAATAAATATTGTAAATCGAAAACATTTTTCATAGAGGTGTTTCTTTGAAAAAGATGCCAATCATTATTACTCTATGGTTCGTTAAATGTTTAACCGACTACAAGCAGATTATCTTGGAATACATATTCGGGAACCTCAAGATTTAGAGGAGCTGGACCTTTCCTGATTCTTCCACTAGCATCGTAATGCGAACCGTGACATGGGCAATAATAACCACCAAATTCACCAGCATTTGCAATTGGTACACAACCCAAGTGTGTGCATACTCCAATAACAATTAACCATTCAGGTTTTTGCACTCTTGCAGAATCAGGTTCTGGATCACGAAGAGACCCAACATCTACAGAATTTTCTTTATCGATTTCAGTAGATGTCCTGTAAAATTATTAAAATTAATTCAAAATAATTGTTCAAATTTTACGTAATTAAATTATTGCATGAAAAAATTTTTTCAATAAAAATAACTTTAATTTTGTTACTGAATTATCATTTGAAAAAAAATGGGTTTATAAATCTGTTTATGTTTATAAGTAATAAGTAATAAACAAATAAGATTATTTTGCAAACAAACCTGTGCCTGACAAACAATGGCTTTCCACGCCACTTGAATACAGCACTCTTTCCTTCAGGAATATTATCCAACTTGACTTCAATTTTAGCCATGGCCAATACATCAGCAGAAGCAGACATTGTTAAAAGAAGGTCAGTTACAAAGCCCTTTGCTGCATAAGCACCAACAACTCCAACACCTAAAAATATTTAGATAATCAATTAAATTTAAAGAAACTTGTTCTCAATGTTTTTTAAATTTTTTAGATTTTAATATTTACCTGCTGTTACAAGATATGCAGTTCCTACTCTTGCTGGTGCTGAATCACGAGACTTAACTTTAGGATTCTTAAGTTCATCTTTACGATAGTCACTAAAGTCTGGGATTCGGATGTCAGTGTGTGCTAATCTTTTCTGCGTTACTTGGGAGCTCACTGTAAAAAAAAAACAATTGTAAACAAATATGAAATTGCATGGAAATAAACTTATTTTTTTGAATGTAAACAAGACAGGAAACCTTTATTTTCTTTTAGAGTATTACTATTTAAAAAAAAGAAAAGTTATTTTATTTTACTTTTTATTATTTTAGTTACTAATTATCAATGCATTTTACTGCATATATTTTGCACTCGTCATTTCTATATCATTAAGTTGTTTCTATTTATAAATATGAAATAATACGGTAAAAATCATTTATTTTTTCAAATTCATTCAATCACTTTATAAAAAATAAAAATTACACATCTGTTCATAATGCACATACTTATATTATAGTAAATAAAAATAAAACTTTAAAAATAAAGATTGACAGATTCAGTAGATCGAAAAAAACACATTATAACCTCTTAAGCCATAAGACCTGCAATACATAAATTTCAAAAACATGGTACTTCGATTATAGTGCAATTAAAAAAGTTCATGACACACTCATTTACGCTCTAATTTTGAAGATTTTCGTTAAAAATAACTTTGCAATTTGAATTACACAAAGTTTCGCACCTACACGTAATGCGCGGTCGATAATGCAGGCGTCTGCAATCGTCTAGCCATTGCATCTGAAGGTTGTTACATAATTAAAATTCGAAAATAAACACTTTGCGCTTTCTTTCGAACGCAGAATCGAACGTTATCTTCCAGAATGAAGCAAAAACAAACGACTCACCTGCAATTCCCGTGCTCACACGCAGGGCCCCGCTTAGCACATCCTGACTAAGAGTGCAACTGAGAGTCCGTTTCAGTGGGTCCGGCAGGGTCATCTTCTTCTTAATGATTTTACTTGTCGACGAGACCGGCTTCACTCCCGTGGAAATGACATTGATCGACGCCTTCGCGAAGGGCGCGATGTTCGTTGACTTCGCAATCACGTTCATTTTTACGGGATTGCGCCGTAAAGGACGTCTAACTACCACCAGACGACAGAAGATACGGATGTCGCTGCTGATGGCTGCAAAGAAGGACTAACACTCTTCGAAAAGTGAAAGGCCCCGAACTTTATCTCAGTCTGGGCAATTGCTGTTCGTGGAAGTATCTACTTAATTTCGCGGGAAGTTTGATTCTGCGATTTTACCCTCTAGGAATAAAAGAGCTTTAAAACGCAATTGAAGTAGTAATAAGAACAATTAATTACTTTTAGTACACAAAAGATTTAGAAAAAGGATGAAATCGAAAACTCAAAAACATGTTCTATCGACTTTTTAATTAAAAAAAAAATTGTATATTTTGTAAATTTAACTATATTTAATTTTATACTGTAAGTACAAAAAGATCAAAATGAAATAAGCATTTCTTTGATATATACGCTAATTTTTTTTATTTAAATTACAAAAATTTCAATACTTTTATGTATAATTTAGTGACTAATTTACTAGTATATACTTACTGATTAACTAGAAAAATTAAGTAGGTAAAAAAATTTACTCGTTAAGAATTAAAGTGAAATTCTTTTTTATTCAGTTTTTCTACTGATACAAATTTGTTTTAAATACAATAATCTCAATTGTAATTACATTTTCTACAATAGTTTACAAAATTTCAGAGACAATTTCATGTACTAAAAGTGGTTTAAAAAAAAAAAAAATTTACAATAATTACTTTACTAATTTCATTCAACAAATCATTCTCTCAGAAATCTGAATCACACCAAAATATACTTTTTTAAAAAGTTCTAACTTAATGTATAGTTTATTAAAACTAATAATAAGTATTTAAGAAAACAATTATGAAAAATATTGGCACTGTCCTAATGTAAGACTGACTACACTTCCAAGTGTTAAAAACAGACATAAATATCTGCCTGTTATAGGAACTCTGTAAAGTCTAGCACACATCTTTAAAGATGATGTGTATAAAAGTAATGCATCTAAATCTTCTCCTGGCGTACCTTGATAAACAAAGGGCCTTATGCGTACTTCATGTCCAACACTTTGAATCATTGAACAAGCTGTTGTTAACCGAGCTGCCTGAAATTATTGATTTTATATATTTAGATTACATAAATATTACAAATTAAAAGAAAACTGATTTACTTGTATAAAAGGGGCTGCAGATATCCAAATCCAAATAACTACATTAATTATATTAACACAATTTAGAGGATCAGTGGCAGTAACAGTATCATATTTGAACAACCAGGCTGTTCCAGACATTGCCCATGAAAGATTTACAACAGTATAAATGCATACTGCAGGACCATATTCATCGTTAAAATATTTTAAGAGTTTTTTAAATTCGCTTATTTCCTATAAAAATTGCATAATTAACATAAATGTGCAATATATCTTTGAATTGAAAATTATAAAATCTATCGCTATTAAAATACCTTCATCCATTCTAAGCTTGGTATAGTATGCTGAATTAATCTGACCCGCAGAAAGTGCAAATGGGCTATTAGTAACTGTCCTTGTAAACAATAACTTGTTATAATTGTTCCTTGAACCATATCATGCCATAGTGTACAAAGAATTAAGACAACTTGAAGAATTATTTTTAGATCTGGTGAACTGAAATATATTTACTAATTAAATTTTAAGTGAATTAAATAAATATATATTTATTAAAGATCATTGTAATATGCTACCTGTGTTTAATCCATTGAAACATTACAACTCCTTTAGTAGTTAGTAAACTTACAGTCACTAAAGCCATTAATATCCACACAACACCAAGGCTAATAAAAAGCCACAATATTCTAACTAAATGCTTTTGACCCCCGCGATTTGCTGGATTAGAAGATAATAAAAAAGCTCTTTCCATGAGATTTTGTAATTGTTCATTTTCTTTAACACGAAATAAATACACTGTATATAAATAAGCCACTAAATGTAAAGCACTGGGAATGAAATAAGCAAATATTGGATTGCCGTGGCAGGTCTTTTCATAAGTTCTTGCTTTTGGAACTGCTTCCGCTTCCAATGTTGCTGCCACATAACAAAGTCCACGATCCCTTCTAAATTATAAAATAGGATTATAAGAATTTATTAAAAAAAAAGCATTTGAAAATTGTCTTTAAAGTATACCTGTAACAAGCCATATATTGAAGAACATATCCAATACACATAAAAATAATTACTTGAAAAGTGTGAAAATTTGCTAAAATCCAGTAACGAGAACAATTTTCACTTTCTTCATTATTTGGCTTCAAGCCCATAACAGCCAGAAGTCTTAAATAAGGTTTTAAAATTTTATATTTACAATAATGTAATACTGCTGATGTACTTAAATTTTCATAATCTGGCATTTCTGCTATTTCTCCCATCTATTATAAGTTATTAATAAGTAAATAAACGAGAAAAGTAAATCTACAAAAATTTATTATAATTTTAACTTACTTCGGTGCTGTGTAATTGTAAATCTGATAAAAATGATGGAGTCGATGACTGGCATGGTTCATCATTATTTTGTTCTAAAATTTCTTTTTCTTTTAAAGGTTCTTTATCAGTTGGAATTGTCTGAAACATAAGTATTATATAATTATTATATAATTATTTAATTAACTACAATTTGTTTTTACAAAACAAACTTAAAATAGTTGTCTACTAAAAATTATTTGAGGAAAGTAAAGCTTTGGAATCTTTATTAAATATCTATGATAATTACAAATTATCCAACATGTCAATTTAAAAGCTACTAATATAATCTAAATACTTACAAGATCATTATTTGAAAATTAATATAAGATAAGAAAGTAGATAATACTTTGAGGAATAGAAAAAAAAATGTAAACACTGTAACTTACCTTCATTTTAAATAGATAATTACAAGGACGTTTGTAAATATTTAAAAGAAAAGTGAATATTTGATTTAGGAAGAGAATAATTTAAGCTTTCTTTTTGAAGAAATAATTATATTTAGATACATACTGAGAGCATTTCTCCTCTGAATCAAACATAATCCTAGTAAGTATCCAGAAAGAGCATTAACATTCACAGATGGCTATATATCTTAAACTGACAGACAGTGCAAGTTGCATATCAGTAGTGAGTGATGACATTTCACCTTTCACAAAAGATATCATGCCACACAAGTCTTTATAAATTGTTTTATACATATGATGAAATTGGTATTGAAAAACGTTACAAACACGAAGAAGGAATGAATCATTATAGAAATAAAATTTATTTACAACTGTACAATAATGAATTTTGTTACTTTATAAATTACAAGCCATTTTTCATTTTCTACCCCTCCTTCCTATATTTTTTGCTGGTCTTAATAAGTGTTTATAATCTTGCCTATTCGTGCCACTATCACGTTTCTTTCCATAATTTTTCTGCAAATAATAAAATATAATTTTTTAAGGTAAGTTTTTTTAATAACCACATACGTTATTAAAATTATATTTTTTAAAAAAGATTTTAATTAATCAATTTATAACTGTTAAACTGTACCTTTGAAACAGTGAATGTCATTTCCTTATTTCCTCTGGACCCTGACACAGCTATTCTATTTGATGTTTCTCTTTGCAATCTGTCACCAAGACTGGCTCTGTAACAATTAAGTAATGATATGAACCATTTCATTATTGATTAATTGCTTAATAAGCATTATCAAACATTAGTTTTACTTTATTGTATAATTTACTCACTTGGCTTGTTTTCTCATATATTTAGATGCATTATAATTAACGCTATCTTTTAATTCATAGAATTTAGGTTGTTTTTTAGGTCGTTCTTCTTCAACAGCTTCTTCTTTACTTTGTTCTTTCTCATATTCTTTTCTTTCATTTTCTTTAACTAATCGATATTGTTTTCTAACATCCTTTACCCAAGGTTTCTCATCATCAGAACTATCGGCCAAATCCTCATCTTCAGAGTGCAAATTTTCTATATTTTAAAAATTAATATTTATTTTAATTACAAAATATTTTATGAATCAGCATCTTACGTTATTAAGGAGATATAAAGAAATAATAAATAAATAAAAACATAGGCTTATAATCTTACCAGCATCATCATCTACATTTGCATTTTCATTTTCTTGAATGCTGCTACTCTTTCGTTTTTTACTTTTACCCATTTGTGATATTACGGGATTGAGAAGAGCATATTCTTCTGAATTAACATTCACTTGGAAGTCAGGATTTTCAAATAGAGCTTTGAATCGATTATCTTTCATGAGATTCGGTGTTGCCTTTTTCTTTTTCTTTGGATCAGTAGTTACTTCATTCTCTATCATCTTCAAAGCCAAATCTTTATTAACAGTCGGCAATTTTTGTATCTAGAAAAAATATTTACAAAATGAATATGATAATAATTAAAAATAATCAGTGGACATTTCAAAAAGACTAACTGATTTACCTGTATTCTTTTAGGTCGCTGTTCTTCGATTTTCTCTTGTATTTTCTTTTTCTTGTACGCCTCAAATTCAAATGGTTTCATAACATCTCTAGCTTTTCTGTACAATCTAACGTCCATAAAGAATCCGTGCATGTATGCTCTTAATAAATTAGTACCCTTTAAGTGTGAAAGACCCAATTCATCTAATTCCTTCTCTGTCACAAACTTGTAGTCATCATAAATTGTTTCATAATCCAATTCTTCAAGTTCTTCTGTGATATTATCAAGGAAACCACACCACCCTGGAGCTGGACCCAAACTAGGAATATAATAAGACTGAATTTTTGTATTTTCATTGGCAGCAAACAACATGCCAGTATTAGGTATAACGCAAAGGTCATTAAAATCTGATGTTGCTTCTATGGATGTATATATCTTGCCCTGCGTATAAAAAGAAATTTTTTTTTGGTATTAATTACCAATTAACTAATCATCAATTAACTAATCATCAACTAATTACCAATTTTTATAACTTACAGTTTGTTTTTCCCATATCTTGACAATGGAGCTATCCATAGAATAGACTAAATCCATACTTTTATGAAATTCAATATTTCTAATTGGCAATGCATTCATGTGATCTTTTACTACAAATGGATTGTTAGATCTCAGATCATATAAAAGAACTTGTCCAGTAGTAGTTCCTACACCTAAAGTTAAATCGTTTTCACAGTTTAAAGCAGTGATTGATGGTACTGTATCTATACTGTAAATAAAAAGAATATTTTAATAATTGGAATTTTATTAATTTAAAGTAAGTTTATTTTTAACATTAATTCTTACTTTGTATCTTGCTTTATGCAATTAAAACCACAATCAAGAGTTCCAACTTTATTTCTCACGCGTGGATCCCAAGCTTCTACTTTACCTTCATCATTACCAATTAGTAATAAATGATGAACAGGATTTATTGTACATTTATTTATAGCTGAACTATCTGAAATAAATGGTTGTAAAAACTGTCCCCTTTCAAGATTTAACCTGTATATTTCGTTGCTGAAATTTCATTTAAAAAATTTATATTAATAAACTGAATTTAATAAAGTAATGAATTTTATAGGGCAAACAGATGTACTACCTGGCTCCTACAACGAAAAGATCGCAAGATGGGTAATGATATTTCATATCTCTACCAAATCTTGGTATTCTCAGTCTGTAATATTTTCCATGCGCAGCATGAAATTCAATGTGTCTATCACATTGTAAAAATACTAGCTATTGAAAAAAAAAATGACATTTAATTATTTTTTCCTTAAAATACAAATTTTTATTTTTTAAGTTTATAGCTTACTTTGCTGTAATCATCTGATAATGCTTCAAATGTTACCACTTCTGAGTCAAAACATCTTTCAAATTTTAAAGATAATTGATTAACATCAAAACATTTAAGCCTTGGCTTGTAAATTCCTGTAGCAAGAATATACTGTCCGTCTCTGGATGCTCTGATAGATGTACTAACACCAGGCATATCAAAATCTTGAATAAGTTCAATACGCCTACGGATGTCTGTAATTGAATAAATAAAGAAATTGTTTTATAATTATTATATGTAAAATATTCATTACTGATAGTAATTTAGAAAACTGCATAATCTTTAATTGTTTACTTTTATACAATGTTTAATAGAGATTAACTTTTGTTTATTTTACTTACCAACATTTTTCTTTTCTAAAGTTCTTCTTTTTCTTTCAGTCAGCCACTAAAAAAACAAGTTTTTATATTAAATTTTATTTTATCAATGCAAAGGCAAAAAAAAAAAATAAGCATAAACAATCAATTTATAACCTATCTTTGTGAGATTTATTGCTTTACTTACTTCGGGAAGGCTTTTTCCGGCACTTAAATTGTATATTTTCACATCATTTGCATTTGACACCTGCATTTTGGCGAGACGTAATTTAAAACTTCTTAAATAATTAATAAACTAACATAATGATCAACACATGAGGTAAACGAAACTTCATTCGTAAACCACGTGGATGTCAGTGTGTTCGGTCTTCGGTGTTGAACAAAATGTTTTTCAAGTTTTCACACAGTGTCTTATAGCCAAATTCAGGGTGTATGAAGTCGAGATCATAGTATATGTATAGATATATTTTCTACGTAGCCTCGTCCTCACAGACTGAATTTGGCTGCAGAGTGCGCAAAAAGTTTTTTGTCCAACAACCGAGTGAAGTGTTCGCGCATGGTCGAACAATTCCATGGCGCAATTTCCTTTTTTTTTAACTTGAATTAAATGTGAATTAATATTTTGCATTAGAATTAAAAAATTAGGTTGTAAACATACACATTATTAAAAATATTAACCACTTATTATTTATTTGATTGTGAAATACTCAAACACCACTCAGTTGGTAAGGAATATGGCGGGTAATTTAAATTCTAAATAAAATGGAAACGGTCAAAGTATTAATTTAAAAACAAAAGACCATCTGTTAATGATTTCTTTTTTCATCATTGTCAATTAATAATATTTCTTACAAATTACTTAACTATTTAAATGAAAAGAAAAAAGAAAAATGTTTAAGGTTTATACTACTTTATATAAACTGCTTTTTAACAAATTATTTTCAAAATCTGTATTTCATTAAATAAAAACATTGTACGAAATTTAAAATGCAGCATAAAAATCTTCAAGTACTATTAATTTTACCTTTGCAAGGGAGTGAAACCGCCCCAAAGTCATACATTATCCCGCCTGCAATAGGTATAGGTGCAAAGTAAGTCAGCGGACTCCTCGGATAGTCGGTCGAGAAAAAAACATGGCGGGCGGTCGCGTCGGCGCTCACGTAGTCCAGATGTCGCCGGTCGCGGTGCCAACCGCTCTTGCGCAGCGCGCTATTTCGCTCTCTCTCCCACGCAGGGCCAGGGATAGGCGCTGCTCGCGGAGGGGGTGGGAGGATGGGCGGGGGACCGGCGGCAGCGGCGGCGGCGGCGGCGGCGGCGGCGGTAGCTGAGGAGAGGCGAATCTCGGAGTCATCGGCAGTCGCGAACCGAATTGGACGGGTGACGGGTTCGTTCTCTCAACTCGCTGTTCGTCCGTGCATCGTCTTTTTTTGTAATACAGAAAAGGAAGGAAAAAAAAGCGGCACTCTCTCGCCCTATCCCCCTCCGGAATTCTCTTCTCTCTCTGTCTCTCCTCCGCGAGAGATACGGCAAAAGCTCTCTCGCTCGCTCTCTCTCTCACTCGTCAGTGCACGCGCGCCAGCTAGCAGCGCACACACGTACGTACCGTCAACGGTATAGTAACGTACCACAGGCCTTTTTTCCGTTCTTCGACGCGGGCTCGAAGGAAGGAAGCTTAGAGCGAGTTTCGAGTTTGGGAGCAGGAGAGAAGCGAACAGGCAAGAAAATGAGCTGGCAGGACTACGTCGACAAGCAGCTGCTCGCCTCCAAATGTGTATCCAAAGCGGCGATCGCCGGACACGACGGCAATGTCTGGGCAAAGTCGGAAGGCTTCGAAGTGAGTACCTACGACTAAGTATACACAGATCCTGGGGTTCGCGGGGAAGCGAGCGATAATTCGGACCGCGCGCGCCAGAAAATCCCAACGCCCTCGAAAGGCCATCGGTTACAAAAGAGGAGAAGCGCAGAGATGGAGAGAGAGAGAGAGAGAGAGACAAAGAGCGACGTTAACCTCTCTCGGGGCGTACTTTCGAAAGCGCCGGTCGGGACGACGGACCTCTCTCTCTTTCGGCCTCTCTCCTCTTTCTCCTTTTGACGACACGAACCTCGCCGGCGGACTCGAAAACTACGGCCGGCTGAGTCGGTGCCACGTAGGATGACGTCGTCGAGTGCGAAAACCTCGCGAAGCATCTCTCTCTCTCTCTCTCTCCGGTTCCCCTCCCCGAAAAACGCGGAGCATCTCGTCTAACCTCCTCTCGGGGGGTTTACGCAATTTTCCTCGGTCGGCGCGAATTTTTCCCGGCCGGATCGGCGCGTGCACGCCTGCCTGCCTCTCTCTCCGTCCTTGTCCGCTGAACGTACGAGCTCTCTCGTGCTCGTATCGATCCGTCAACGTTTCCTCTCCTCGTAGCCGGCGCCGCGGCACACATCACGCCTCTCCTCTTTTTCACGCTGCCGAATTTCAGAGAGAGAGAGAGAGAGAGAGAGGTGAAAGGGTGTGCTCTCTCTCGCCGCGGCTTTTCCAGGGTGTGGCGCCGCTCCGCGAGCGTGTCTCTTTCCGGCGTCTTTTGCACGCGCGAAACCGTCTTTCCTCCTTTTTTCACCTCCCGCGACTGCTCCGCGAAGGAGACGGAGATGGAGACGGGAAACGAGAGGAGAGAGAGAAAGAGAGAGTAGGAGAGCGCGACACGATCGAAGACACACCGCCGAAAATAGCACGGCCCTGCTTTTTCCTCTCTCTCTCCGCCTCTCGCTCTCCTGCACGCTCTCGCTCTCTTTGTCGCCGCGCTCGAACGCAGCGGAGAAAGAGAGTGAGAGAGAATCGCCGGCCCGTGGCTGCTGCTGCTCTCCGAGCTTCTGCGAAGAAAGTCGCGAAGATCCGCACACCTTTGTCCGATTGCGCCGTTTTCTCATTTTTCCGCCGGGACACGCGCGCTCTCCTACTCGCCCGTACGTATTTCCCTTTTGTCGCTCGCGGGGGTCTATTTTCCGACGCGTGAAACCCGAGCTTTTTCCTTTCGAGACGACTGTCCGGACGGCGGTTATAAATAGTCGATCTCTAAAAATTAAATCCCCCCAATAATCCTCGTGGGCGAAAAGGAAGATTCGACGTGGAGGTTAGCTCGTTCCCGTGATAAACCCGGTATAATTATCCGAGTTCCTCCGACACATCGATCTCGAGCACTCGTCGTTGAATATTCCCGTCCGCCGCGACGGGGCCCCAGGAAACTTTCTCCTGCGCGAACGGTATAACCTGCTTTTCGGCTCTCGCGAGAAGAGGAGGGCTATTAAAGTCGCATAAAACGCGCGGATGAGCCGCGCCAGAGAGCCAGCAAGTGGCTTCGACTCTGGAGGCGGAAATTGGCAACAGCGGCGAGAGCGAGCGAGAGAGAGAGAGAGAGAGAGAATACGTGTGCGAGCTGCAGTTTTCGGCAAAACGGAGGAGCGAGGCAGCGGCAGATAAAAATCGCCAGCTGCCTCATGCAACTTGTGCTCGCCGACGGCAGCGCGCACATACTTTTCGCTCTCTCCCTCTCTCGCATGGCTGCCAAAATGGCGGCGGCGGCCGGCCGGGCAGCAACCCTGCTGCTGCTGCTGCTGCTGCTGCAGTGCCGTAGCTAAGGAAATTCGCGAACGGCTTTTTGGCTGCTCTCCCGGCGCGGACTGATGACTGGGTTATTTTCAAATTCGATTTTCACGGCGATAATTGGGCGAGCGGAGGAATGTCGTGAGTCATTTGAAAGGTTTGCGACCGGGGTTTTTACCGGCTGATTAGCCGCTGGTCTCGTCTGAAATCTCCATGATTATAAAAATGAGAAAGGTGGAAGAGATGAATTATCGCGATTGCGAGCGGTTTGCAAAGTTTCTTCGAGGTTTAGAGAGATTAGGTCCGGTAAAGTGTTTGATAACAGCAATCTTCTTTCACGAGGAACATTAAGTTCATTAAGCCTGCTTTTGTGCTGTAAGTGTAAAGAGCTAAATTTTCTACGAAAATAAACTTTTACCCGGGACTTGGTGTTTTCATTAAAAAGCTACTTTTAAAAGCCTTTAAATAAAAGAAATTGTTGTAATGAGTTATTAGCTTCATTTTCGCGGGAACAATTTGTTTTTAAAGTGCCATTTTTTATTCAGAAGGAATTTACTGCTGTGTCATCATTAAAATTGCACAAAATTCTCAGAAAAATTTATCTTATTATTTAGAATCTTTATCAATTTTTAAACTGAAAACAATTGTCGTCATTCCTCAAAATAATGTAAGAGTTGAGTTACAAAATGATCCACCAATTTAACTTTGCAGTTATATTTAGTAATAATGATGTAGAAACAAATGCTAGACGAAAACTGATACTGCTTTTTCTCTGTAGGTCAATAACCGTTCGATTTATCTTATTTAATACAAAATATATTCATGTAAAGTAAACAAAAAAAAATTACAGCAGATAAGATTTAATGCGTCCATCAAGTCTCATTAATAATATAAGTAATTAGTTTGATTTTTATTATCTATCTCAGATTTCAAAATGACAGAATTCTCGCTCGACTTTCATAAATTATATTTCCGCTACATTTCATTTACCGCTAACTTTATCACGCGAAAGTCCACCTTAATAATTGCGTCATCACAAAACGCCAACTGCTCTTAATAACCGAACTCTAAGGAGGCCTCGAAATTGCCAATCCTCGTCTCCGCAAAAATTCAGCTCGCCCAAATATAAAGCGGCCGTTAGCCTCCTGAAAATTCACTTCCACCTCGCTAATTGCCAACTTTCCAGCGCTGAAATAATAATTGCCACCGCGAGGCCCCCTCTCCCCCCCTCCAGCTGCAGCAGCCGTTCCATCATCCTTGAAGTTTCCGCGAAAGCCGCGGTTTGTTTACACGCTCGCGGCTGCGCGCGCAGAGAGCGACGGAATCAAGAAGGCGATGAATCGAAGCGTTCACGATCATCGGTCGCTCTATGTCGGTCAATATTTGCTACCTCGCCTGCGAATCCGCGTGATTCATCCGGCCGGCCGGGCAGTGCAGTAACGCCGCGACCTCGGCGCCCCGCGCCAGAAAAGCGTGACTCATTCGCGCTGCTTGGCCCATCTATATGTACCTTCTTTTTTTCTTCCTTTCCCGAATGGAAGTCAATCGATGCCGATCGTGTTTGCGCTCGAGCTTCATTTCCCCCCCAACCCCGTCCTTCCCCTTCCCCATCATTCGACACGCGACTATTTGCAAAGAGACGAGGAGAAAAATTGTCGCCGGCGGTGCGACTAAATTGAAACGTCACTCGCCGAGATTACCAGCCGGCGGTATTACTTTCCTGTTTCTCGCGTAATTCTCCTGCTGCCTATAGCGAGATGCATTTTATTGTCGCGCGCCGACGAACGTTTATTCGCAACAAAAAAAAGTTGGAAGACGCGTCGCTAAACGATCGCAGGCCTTGTACACTTTTGCACAATGTTAACGAACAAAGTCCAGTTCCGCAACGCGTAAATTAAGAGCCTCGGTGCGGTCGCGCGCGCCGCCTTCCGGAAATCCAAGCCGAGTGTTTACCCGAACTCTCGAGCATCAATGTTAACTCTGTTGATACACAAATAGGCCCTCGTTTCCCGCGGCGCTGCCTCCCGGGCCCCGCGATACGCGCTCTCGGGAAAAAGAAAAAAAAAAAAGAAAATCCCGGCGCACTCGGCCCGGAACACGTGCG
>UCOM01003393.1:0-18230 GCA_900474385.1 Ormyrus pomaceus | reverse complement strand
TCAACATCTAATAATAAATGAAAATAACACAGGATTTTCTAGTGAAGCTATGCATAAAATGCAACACCAGCTTCATTGAGATTTACTGAAAAAGAATCAGAAAGCTTTGATGATGTTTCAATATTAGAAACACCTTACACTATTAATCCTGAAGAACCACCAACTAAAAAGGTGAAACAAGATTTTTTAGAAGATTGGATGGCATCTGATGTACTAGACATAAAATATCCTGAAGAGTTAGAAGTGTATGACAATGAAACGCAAACTTCTATTCAAATCACATCTTATACTTTTGAGGTACAAAATTATTTATTATTAAGAAAATTTTATTTGTTTTTATTATAAAAAATTAATTTATTTTTATATTAGGTATGTGATAGTTTATTAAATATTGGACCTTGCGGAAATATTTCCATGGGTGAACCTGCATTTTTATCAGAAGAATTTTTAAATAATTCAGATCCAGATATAGAATTAGTTACAACTTCTGGTTATGGCAAAAATGGAGCTCTTTGTGTTCTACAAAGATCTATCCGACCACAGGTATATTCAGTAAAAACAAATGACAAAATTTTTTTTTATTAAATATTTAAAATAAAAAATTTATCAAAATAACATTAATTTCTTTTCTTAGGTGATAACAACTTTTGATTTACCTGGTTACGAAAATATTTGGACTGTAATTGACTCAACAACTTTTGAAAATCGCGGAAAAACTGAGACCGAGGGGTTGCATGGATTTTTAATTTTAAGTCAAGAAGATTCTACTATGGTAATTAAATTATAGAAATATTTTTGACATTAATAAATGAAGTAATAAAAATCAATTTAGTGAACTACATTTATTTTACATTATTTGTAGGTACTTCAAACAGGGCAAGAAATTAATGAAGTAGTTGATCAGAGTGGATTTAGTACTCAAGGTACAACTATATTTGCTGGAAATATTGGATCAAACAGGTACATTGTGCAAGTTACTCAAGCAGGAGTCCGGTTAATGCAAGGTTTAGAACAAGTAAGTACATATTTTTAGTGAATCACATTTCATATAGAATATTTACAATAAATAAGTTTTATTTTTTTAATTTCAGGTACAGCATATGCCTATGGATTTAGGATGTCCTATTGTACAAGCTAGCTGCGCAGATCCTTATATTATTTTACTTTTTGAAGATGGTCAAGTTGTACTTTTGACATTAAGAGAAGCAAGGGGAACAGCAAGATTACATGCTCAATCTGTAAATTTATTATTTGTAAGTAAATATTTTTTAAATTAAAATATACTTAAATATATTACAGTATATTGATTAGTTGTGTGAATTGTCATTATTTTTAAAGAAGCAGAAATGATTAATTTAAGGATTCTTATTTTTATTTCTCTTATTTAGCGTCCACAAATTGAAGCATTATGTGCTTACCGAGATGTTAGCGGTTTATTTACGACGATTTTACCCGAAGACACTGAAGATGATTCTCTAGATAACGATAATTCTGATGAGCCGCAAATAATTGAAACAGTTGATAATGAAGACGATTTATTATACGGAGATGGATCAATGTTTCAAATGCCTGCCCCTCCAGTACCGAAACCACAAGAAACTGTTATAAAGAAATCTCCATGGTAAATTTAAATATAAAAGTAGTATATTCAAAAACATTCTATTTTTTTTAAACAAGTTGCGTAAAGTTCTAAACTGAAAATCAAATAAGCAGAGTTTGTATGAATCAAAAAAATATTACGTGAAACAAAATTATTAAGCCTTTTTTTGTGTATTATAACAAATCAAATTGCTTTGCCTACTAATACGAAACAGTAATACTTTACGTACGTCGTTTCAAAAAAGTTTCTCTTTAATTCTTTTATACTGTTTTATTTATTATTATTAAATTATTTTATTTATATTTATTTGCAGGTGGCAACAATATTTACAAGAAATTAAGCCTTCATACTGGCTTTTTGTTTACAGAGATAATGGAGTATTAGAAATATATTCAATGCCAGAATTACGTTTATCATATTTAATAAAAAATTTCGGTTTTGGGCAAATTATTTTACACGATAGTATGGAATTCACAACTGTACAAACTTCTCAGTCAAATGATCCCGTAAATCCTGAAGTACAGGTAATTTTGTTAATATCAATATAGCGAAATGAAATTAATAAAAAAAAAATTTAATTTAAAATTAATTTTTAGGTCCGGGAAGTTGCTGTAGTTGCGTTAGGGCATCATGGTAATAGACCAATGGTTATAGTACGGTTAGACAATGAAATACAAATTTATCAAGTGTATAGGTATCCAAAAGGTTATTTAAAACTACGTTTTAAAAAAATAGATCATAATTTCATAGCAGGATTTTCAAGGTGCTTAAATAAGTTTAAAAATTTAGTATAGATATTTTATTTGATCAAGCAATAATATTTTATATTTTATTATTCCATATTTTACATTCAGGGTAGGAATGAAAGTAGAAGATATGCCAAGTATGAATGATACACGGTTATGTATGATACGATACTTTAGTAACATCGCAGGATACAATGGAGTGTTTATTGGTGGTGATTATCCTCACTGGTTATTTTTAACTGGAAGAGGAGAATTGCGAGCTCATCCAATGAATGTTGACGGTCCTGTCAAAGCCTTCGCTCCGTTTAATAATGTTAACTGTCCACAAGGATTTTTGTATTTTAATAAAAAGGTATAACTTATTTAGTAATAGTAATTTAATGTAATATTTTTATATTTTTAGAATAAAGACTATATTCTCTTTTTTTTAGGATGAATTAAGGATTTGCGTTTTACCAACGCATTTGTCTTACGACGCTCCGTGGCCTGTCAGAAAAGTACCTTTACGTTGTACACCGCATTTTGTGACTTATCATCTTGAAAGTAAAACTTATTGTGTAGTAACAAGTATATCCGAACCTCTGAAAAGTTATTATAAATTTAATGGAGAAGATAAGGTAAATATTGTTAGTTTTTTTTATTTACTAAAAAATAAATGTCAATAATATTTATTTGCAGGAGTTTACAGAAGAAGAGAGGAATGACCGATTTTTGTATCCGTGCCAAGAACAATTTAGTATAGTACTATTTTCTCCAGTTTCATGGGATACTATTCCGAATACAAAGATCGACTTAGATCAGTGGGAACATGTTACTTGTTTAAAAAACGTTTCTTTAGCATATGAAGGAACCAGATCTGGTCTAAAAGGATATATTGTCATTGGTACAAATTATAATTACGGTGAAGATATTACAAGTAGAGGCAGAGTATGTACTTTTGTTTCGTTGAATTTAATGAAAGATTTTTATCGTTAATTTAATATTATTTTGTTTATAGATATTTATTTTTGACATTATTGAAGTAGTACCTGAACCTGGTCAACCGCTTACTAAGAATAGGTTTAAACAAATCTATGCAAAAGAACAAAAGGGACCTGTAACTGCCATTACTCAAGTGTCTGGTTTTCTAGTGTCAGCAATTGGCCAAAAGGTTTGTACTAAATTTAAATTCTTTATTTTTCTACATTATATTTTTATATTAATATTATTTCTCTATTATTTCTAATAATATTTATATTAATATTATATTCTCCATTTTTCTAGATTTATATTTGGCAACTGAAAGATAACGATTTAGTAGGAGTTGCATTTATAGATACACAAATTTACGTATGTCAAATGCTTAGTATAAAAAGTTTAATTCTTGTTGCTGATGTCTACAAATCTGTAAGTTTGTTAAGATTCCAGCAAGAATACAAAACTCTTTCTCTTGTTAGTCGGGTATGTAATTTAATAAATGATTAATATTATGAATGAATAAATTATTCATCGTAATTGTTTTTTAATTAATTTTCATATTTTTTTAGGATTTCAGAACTACTGAAATCTATGCAATTGAATATTTTATACAAAATAATGAATTAGGATTTATAGTAGCTGATGGCGAAAGTAACATTGCAATATTTTCGTATCAACCCGAATCCTCCCAAAGTTTTGGTGGACAAAAATTAATTAGAAAAGCAGATATATATGTAGGTCAAAAAATTAATACGTTTTTCAGGATAAAATGTAAAACGCATGATTCAGCTAATCCAAATAAGCATTTTAGTGGTTCAGATAAAAGGCATGTAACGATGTATGGTAAGTAACATAGTCCTAATGATTTTCAAAAATAGTATTTCCCGTAAAATTTAAATATAACGTTTTTTAAATTAACAGCAACTTTAGATGGAAGTCTCGGCTATATTCTTCCGGTACCTGAAAAGACATATCGACGGCTTCTTATGTTACAAAATGTATTAGTCACTCATATTTATCACATAGCAGGCTTAAATCCTAAAGCCTTCAGGTAAATGTTTTTGATTTCAAGTCTAATAATATTAACTTTTGTATTCTATAATAATTTTTTATCAAAACTATTTTAGGACCTACAAAAGTTCTGTTAGAATGCAAGGCAATCCAGCAAGAGGAATCATTGACGGGGATTTAGTTACAAAATATCTCGAATTACCTCTCAATGAAAAAGTTGAAATTGCGAAAAAAATTGGTACTGGAGCACAAGAAATTATAGATGATATGCATGAAATCTACAAACAAACATCGCATTTTTAAAATATAATGCTCATATTTTTCATTAATTTTGTATATAATTATGAATGTACATTGATAGTTTAATTATAAGTAAATCATGCGATTTTTAAGTAAAATGTATCCTTTATTTTTTATTTATTACTGTTTTTAATTATTTTTATTTTCCTATTTATTTATTTGCACAAAAAATCGTATAAAAATAATATGATAGGACTTTCATTTTGACTGTAAAAAAACGCGCTTACAATATACAAGTGTGCTTATATATTATTATATACATTTTTGAAAACTTGTTATAATCTTTTGCTAACTTCACATTTAATTTTTCAAACTATATATTTCTACATTAAATTAATGTTTCAATTTTAATAAAAATATAAACATATAAATTAAAAAAATGCAAAAAAAAGATAGCAATGCAACCGAAGATGAAACATTAGAAGGTATGTTCACTAGTAATAAATTCTTTTATTGTGTTAATTAAAAACAATCCATTTTTTTAAACGGCGTTTTTTTAAATTAGATTTTTTAAAAACAAAGTCGCATGATCACAACTTACTAGATAGATTGATAGATAGATATTTATTTGAATATAAGTGGGTAGTGAAAGTTACACAAAAGTTATTGTAACTTCGTTATTTTATTTATTTATTCAACCAACATATTACGACGATTTTATTACTTATAATATAAAAAAATATACAGGAGTAATTACAGGCTTTAAATAAAATTAAATCTCATTACCATAGAGATATTGATTAATCAATCCTTGCATTCTGTTTCATTTGAGCATTTCATATATTAGTCATATTTACTTTAGAATTTAATAACAGTGTGTTATTATTCGTTTATTTTATAAATAAGAGTCTACATATTCGTCTTATAAAAATAATTTTTAAACGGTTCGTTTACGAGTCAACTTTTTTTATTTATCTCATTAGACAATAACGTTTCGATGACTTTTTTGTCATCTTTCTCAAGTCTGCATTAATTTTACATTATTAACAATTCGCTTCTGGGCTCCAATAAATGTTGACATGTGCAATTATTTCATAAACGAACCGTTTAGATATTATTTTTATAAGACAATCTATTATGAGTGATTAGACCTGTGGAAAGAGTCTATTAGCTTTGTCAATAATTTTTTATTTTTAAGTGGAACCTACGCAATTAGAAAAGAGGCTTATCGAAGCATTTTCGGTTTTTGATAATGCTGGAGCTCACCAGGTGGATGTTACAGAATTAGGAACGATCATAAGATCAATTGGTAAAAAAATACAACAGTTATTTTGTTTTAATGTTAAATAGATACGTAATAATCGTAAATTATTTCGATTTTAAGGATGCGTAATTACAGAAGCAGAATTACAAGAAATACAAGTGGAATTAGAAGATGTGGAAAATAATTGTGTTCCTCAACACCAGTTTGTGAATTATATGACTAAAGCAATTAACGAACGTAGGTAAATATCACAGTTATATTATTTTAGTGAAATAATTTAAGAGTACTCATTTAAGAGTGCATAATATGTATTAATTTAAATTGAAAATAATCAAATTATTTTTTTGTAATTTGAACACTAGGTTTCATGCTGCTGATCCAGAAGATTTATTACAGGCATTCCAAGTTTTAGATCCCGAAAATCGCGGCTATGTTTTGAGAAAGGATTTGGAAAAAGCATTAACTGAAATTGGAGAACCTTTTACTGCACAAGAAGTTAATGAAATGATGTCTGTTGCTTGTAATCCAAAAACAAATAGAATTTATTATGAAAATTATATTAATACATTAATAGTAAGTATGATTATTAATTATATTAAGTATGCAATTATAATGACAAATTTATTATAATCTTTGAATTTAACTAGCCCCATTTGCCTGAAGAAAAAAATGTTTTTTTGATAAATGAGGCAGAAAAGAAGTTGATAATGGAATTAGAAGCAGAAAAATTGAATCTATAAAGTAACTTTCCAAATTTGTATAACAAAAAATTTTAAGAATGAATTTCATTAAAAATTCACTATAAGTTAGTTACATAAAATTTTATAGTTTATTAAAAAATTATATATTCTTAAAACATATTTTTGTAGAAAATATTTTAACACTTCAAAATTTGATAATAAAAATACAACTATATATGTATATAATTATTTACAATGGACGTCGATTTATAATTTTGAAAATATTGGCAGCTCTCCTTTTGTGGCCAATGCTGTTGCAGCACTTACAAAGTCTTCACTTTGTAACATAATTTGATTCCTCATTGCCTAAAAACGAATATACAATTATTTTTTAAAAGTTCATTATTTAATATTATTACTATTTTTTTTATTTTTTTACAGGTGGAGTGACTTCTTAGATGTATTACAGATTATATTTGTGTTGACTTACAATATGATTCAATCCTTCTTCAACAGTATGATCTCTCGAATAATTTAAGCTAAGTTTAGTTCCTTGTACAGCAACTGGACTTTTAGATGCTATTTCCTTAGCTATATCAAGAGCTTTATCCATCAAACTTAAAATAAATATTTAAAATATATGAAATTTAAATATCAATCATTAGAAATATTAAAAATGAAGATTCATTTTATTACAAACCTTTTTTGATCATTTAGAACACGACTGACAAAGCCTACTTGCAAAGCTTCAGGTGATAACATTTTTCTACCAGTGTAGGCAAGTTCTTTTAACAAACTTTGAGATCCAATTATTTTTGGCATTCTTTGCAATGTTCCAACATCAGCAGCCATTCCTAAATCAACTTCTTTGATTTGAAACCAAGCATCTGTTGTACAAAATCTAATGTCAGCTGAACAAATCATATCCACACCACCTCCAATACAGGCACCATGAACAGCAGCAATCACTGGTTTAGAACACTAAAGATTAATTTTAAACTTTTATAAAGTAATACTTTTTTAATCATGAATCTTTAATGTATTAATCTTCATACCTTATCTATAGCAGTAAATGAATCTTGATACTGTTTTATTACATTTTCTAATATTTTACATTTTCTTGCTACATCTGACACGTCAGCTAAATCTTGAAATAATTTCATAGCATCAAATAAATCTATTCCTGTAATTGTAGTACAATTTAATTAAACAATATAATTAAGTTTAAGTAATGTAGATCAATTATTATTAATGAAAATTCATTTAATAATTACCAGCACAAAATAATTTTCCAGCTCCTGATAAAATTACAACTCTGCAATCTGGCTTATTAGACAGCTCATTAAAACATTCTCCAATTTCTCTGAAAAAAAATATTGTGAACAATAGAATATGCTATTCCTGACAATTTTAATAAATTATAGTTTATTGTGTGAATAATCAACTTGCTTCCACATAACATTGTTCAGCGAATTTAATTTCTCTGGTCTATTTAATTGTACATGATAAACTGAGTTTAAAGGCTCTGTGACAGCTAAAGTTTTATAAGTTTTATGTTCCATTGCTAATGTAGATTTACTTATAATATTTCCAGTATTTCTGACACCTAAGAAAAATGACAATAATTGAAAATAAAAATTAATAAATTGATTTGCTGACTCATGTTGTTTAATTAATTTGTTTTTTAAAATAAAATATGAATTTATTATCATATTAATGAAAATCTACCTGTGTTTAAAACTCTTAATTTAGAAAATATGTTGTTCATGATATCTGATAAAATAAAATTATATTAAATGAATAAAATAATGCAAGCGTACGTTTATTTTATTGAAACTCAACATTGAACTTTGCACTATGCCAAATATTGTACATTTACCGTTATATATATTTTATTAAGTTTGTTCCATTCATTATTGACAGTCACTACACAAACCTTTGCCATTCTGGCCTCTGGCCTGGCACTCTTCCATCGTTATGCACACCAGCACACCCCGCCTCCAGCCGGCAAAATTTTGATTTAAAAAAAAAATGCAAATCGACATGCACAGTAAATTAATTCTTCTTAATTCTTATCTTATATAATCTTATATATTTCATCATCGCAAATGGATATACGAAATAAATGACGTAATGTAACCGTTATGGTCACATTGGTGACATACTTTGGTAAAATTTATTTGTATAGAGAACAAACCTATATACATAAGTAAACTACTGTTATAAAAATACATTTCTAAAGATCATTTATAAAATTTAAATTAGATAAACATAATCAAGTGGAAAAAAAATTTTATTTTAATAACTTTTTACACTATACATATATTTTTATAATTTTTAAGTACACTATTACTTATGTGGTATGCTACAGCATCGAGAGTCCGCGTAGCGAATTTATTGAATGTGTGTGTGCATATATATATATATATATATATATACTCGGCGCGTTATTTCGAATTAGTTATTCAATTTTTTTTTAAAATCAAGAGCACTTCAAAATTCGATTGATTTCGATCTTTAAATTTATATTATAGGAAAGATAGGATAGAATAGGATAGGAAAAGTTTGCTTTTGATAAGACTAATTGAAATTTCTCAAAAACGCGGAAAATATCACGAAATATAACATGTAATGCGATTTTAAGTTTATTTAAACGATTAAAAATCCACTGTAATTGATAAAAACGAGTGGAGTAACAAAAAGTATTAAATTTCCATCTTCAAATTGTTGATTTATTAGTAAAATGAAGAATCTTTATAAATATTAGTCTTTATAAAAGGTATAACTATAGATATTTCATAACGTTAAAATATTTGATGGCCCTGAAAAGGGCCGGTTCTTAGGTAAAGTAATCAAAACGTTTAAGCTGATTTTTCAGTCTTCTTGGGCAGAAGAACAGCTTGAATGTTGGGGAGAACGCCACCTTGGGCAATAGTCACACCCGAGAGCAATTTGTTCAGCTCCTCGTCGTTGCGAATGGCTAGCTGAAGATGACGGGGAATGATCCTCGTTTTCTTGTTGTCCCGAGCAGCATTACCTGCCAACTCAAGAACTTCAGCAGCCAAGTACTCCATGACAGCAGCCAAGTAAACTGGAGCACCAGCGCCGACACGTTCGGCATAGTTTCCTTTGCGGAGCAGCCGATGAATACGACCCACTGGGAATTGAAGACCAGCTCTGTTGGAGCGCGTCTTTGACTTTCCCTTAACTTTTCCACCACCTTTGCCGCGACCAGACATGTTGAATGAATTGAATAGAATGTAGTTCTCGACAAGAACAAAGCAAGCCGAATGAATATTTTTGAGCGCGGTCGATGCTTATATACTCTCTGGTAGAGCAGCTCCGACCGAATGTCGTGCCACCTTTTTAGGTGGAGGGGTGAGCGAGCAGTCGTTGGCGCGCGAGCACTGCTGCGCAGCATATAAAAGGCCGTTCACGGCAGCTGCGCGGCATTCTGTACCGGACTTTCAACGTTGTTGAATCGACATGGCACCGAAAACTAGTGGAAAGGCTGTAAAAAAATCTGGCAAAGCCCAGAAAAGCATCACCAAGGGAGATAAGAAGAAGAGGGGTAAGAAAAGGAAAGAGAGCTATGCCATCTACATCTACAAGGTGCTGAAGCAAGTCCACCCTGACACTGGAGTCTCCAGCAAGGCGATGAGCATCATGAACAGCTTCGTCAACGACATCTTCGAGCGCATCGCCGCCGAAGCTTCCCGTCTCGCTCATTATAACAAGAGGTCGACCATCACCTCCCGGGAGATCCAGACAGCCGTCAGGCTTTTGCTGCCTGGTGAATTGGCTAAGCACGCTGTATCTGAAGGCACCAAAGCCGTCACTAAGTACACCAGCTCCAAATAAATTTAACATCTATTTTACAAACAATCGGCCCTTTTCAGGGCCAACAACCTGTATATACGTATTGCAAATTACATATATTAAGTAAATCTAACATTTAATGTTGTAAAACCATTATACAATAATTTCCCTAAAATATCCAAAAAATAAAAAAACTGCGCTTTTCATGTAATTCTATATAATTTTGTGAAAATGCAACAATTATGAAATTATGAAATATTTATTTTTTCATTCTTTTCCACCATTAGGTTTATTTTTTTCAGCAGCTATAGAATATATTTTATTTAATTTAAATAAATTATTAAAATGGAATTTTTTATTATGTTAAAATAAGGCTGACTAAAAAAATATTAGCAAATTCAAGTAAAAGATTACTGTAAATATTTTCAAAATTCGTAATGGAACTGATTAATTGAATTCGAGAATTAAAAATACATTTATTTATATTTTTTTCTTTAATAAACATTAGCTTTTCGTGATTTACTTTTTTTTTAAAATTAGTCTTAAACCATGACCAGTTCTTAAAAGTACTGTTGTAACTTTAAAAAAACGTAGGTATATATAGTTCACAGGTGTATTTGCAGATATTCTTATTTTTTCAATTGCTAGTGAGTTTTTGAATTAATAACGGCAAGTTAATTAAGGTTCAGAATCAGAATTTTATTTTAATAGCATGAAGTCAATATGTTTTCAGAGCTGTTAGTAATTTTTTTTCCCTATAAGTAAATAATTAAGCTTTTTTAAAGTCTTAAAAAATATGTAAAGAAATATTGAAAAGAAATTAAGGTGAATGTCCCAATTTCTACTCACTTAAGAGAACGAAATGTCCCATTTTCTACTCATTTTTATTTTTTTTTTAATCTAACAATACTTTTAACTTATTGAATATTTGCGGCAAGATATAAATAATTTTAATAACTTTTTTTCGAAATATTTAACCATACATATTATTTATAAATATATAGATAGAAGTGAGTAGAAATTGGGACATTTACCTTACTTAAAGAACAAACTGAACTTGCTAAATTGAAATTAACGTAATACAAAATGATTATTCAAATTTTGATACTACTAAATAAATAAATTTAAAGAAAGTAGAGTTCAACGTATAAATTTTTAGTGGCCCTAAAAAGGGCCGGTTGATTCTCAGAAAGAATTTAAGCACGTTCTCCGCGAATGCGTCTAGCCAGCTGGATGTCCTTGGGCATGATGGTTACGCGTTTAGCGTGAATGGCACAAAGGTTGGTGTCTTCAAAGAGACCAACGAGGTAAGCCTCGCTAGCTTCCTGCAGGGCCATCACAGCTGAACTCTGGAAGCGGAGATCCGTCTTGAAGTCCTGAGCGATCTCACGGACAAGCCGCTGGAAGGGCAGCTTGCGGATAAGTAGTTCCGTGCTCTTTTGATAGCGACGAATTTCACGCAAAGCGACGGTTCCGGGCCTGTAACGATGAGGCTTCTTGACTCCGCCAGTGGCCGGAGCACTCTTCCTTGCAGCCTTGGTAGCCAGCTGCTTACGCGGAGCCTTGCCTCCAGTCGATTTACGAGCGGTCTGTTTAGTACGAGCCATTCTGAACCTAAAGTAAATTCGTAGCGTTGGTACAGCTAACGAAACGAAAATGGTAAGATCGCGCTATTCAAGGCTTTATTTGTACCCATTCCTCGCATTACTGCTTCAAAGCTATTGGCGGGAAGGAGTGTGGTGGGGAGAACGCAGATCACGAACTGTTAAAATAAAATAGGGGCGGCGGGGGCCACAGTCTACGCAGCCTATATATACGAGGCACATTTTTAGTCAAGACATCAGTTCACTGTTTGTTACCGCTCAGTTAACTACTCTATATCAAGATGACCGGTCGTGGAAAGGGAGGAAAAGGATTGGGAAAAGGAGGAGCCAAGCGGCATCGCAAAGTTTTGCGTGACAACATCCAGGGCATCACCAAGCCTGCCATCCGTCGTCTTGCCAGACGCGGTGGTGTCAAGCGCATTTCAGGATTGATCTACGAGGAAACTCGTGGTGTTTTGAAGGTCTTTCTTGAGAACGTCATCCGCGACGCTGTAACCTACACTGAACACGCTAAAAGGAAGACAGTCACCGCCATGGATGTCGTCTATGCCCTGAAGCGTCAAGGCCGTACCCTCTATGGTTTTGGCGGTTAAATCTCTTATCACATTTTGACAACAACCGGCCCTTCTCAGGGCCACCATGATTTTATGCGTTGACGTAATTATTCTAAATAAATAATGTACTTAATTTTTTAGGACCTACACTTTAAATAGAAATTAACTTGCAAAATAAAACTCAAATTATTAGGTTTGTTTTTCTTGTCATTTGAAGAAATCAAATAAGACGAACGATGTAGAATAAAACTAAAACTACATACCTAGTAGTTGGTAAGATCGCTTAAAACAGTTAAACCAAAATAATATTATCGTTAACAACTTTGTAATAACCGTTAATATCTTTAATTAAATTCAAAATAATTAAGAGAATAAATGTTACCTTAACTAAAAACTAAAAGTGAATAAATATAATAAATAAATTAATATTTAATTATTAAACAGAAATAAAATAGAAGTAGAGATGATTAACATTAAATGTTATTTTATGTATAAAATTAATAAAATATTGTATAATCCAATTATTTATTTTATTAAAATTTTTATCAATTTCAATTAAGATTCGATAATTTCGAACTCAAATTCGAAGGTTTCGGGAGGTACTCAAAATTTTCAATTGTCCAGGACGAATCTAAAGTAGCGTCCGGGGATTATCGATGCGCCTGAACTGTCTTTGACTCCTATGTGACAGCGCCGAGCGTAGTAGTCTATAGTCTATAGTCTACTCTACAGTCATCCGTTGCAGCCTTGCAGGCCTGCACGAGAAACCTCGCCCTCCCTCCTCAAAAAAAAATTGTTAGAAATTTCTCTGGGCACAATAAATTTATATAAAAAAAAAATCCTACACAGATATTTAATATTACATACCTAGTCATGGGTTAAGTTGAATAAAAGGTCAAAACAAATCTAAAAAAAAAGGAAGAGAAGAAAGGATACATAATCAGGTACTATATAGGCACTGACGATACCCCATGTAAGTATATCAAAAATACAAGGTAGATCAAGTTACGGTGTAGTTGAAAATCGATAGAAAAAAGCAGCTAAAATGAAAGCAGCCGAATACAAAGCAACCGGAGGTAAAAGCTGGCGAAAGTGAAACATGATTTGGGTAATCAAGTTGGCTAGGATTTCTGCGAGTTGATTATCGAGATACTTGCCAAAACGAGCTCGCGTGTTAACCTAAAAAGCTGTGCAGAACGGGTATGTGAGAGAATAAAACGTAGAAATAAACCGAGTCCCAACGAAAGGATGGTGCGCGTCATACCAGTGCATAACTTTATAGAGCAGAATGTCGCACAGATCGAGGAACCTACTGCGAGCTGCATCGCCACCACGGCTGAACCCAAGACGGAGTACCTGCTCCTGGCGCTTCCAAGTCACTGCGTCGAGGTGCGTGACCTTCAAGTGCCAGAACTCAAATTCATCACGGCTTTCCCGACTGTTGATCTTGCCAGCCAGATACTCCACTGTGCCAAAGGGAACTATGTGGCCACCCTAGAAATCAAGCATTCCAGAGATAGTATTCATAGTAGCAGCTTTGTCAGAGTCTACGTCAACTGGGCTACTCAAGAGAGACAAGCCATGAGAGCTAGAATTGCTGGACGAGTGACACCGAGTTTAAACAGACCACAGAATAGTTTAGAGATGATTGAATTACCTTTAAATTCTAAACCAACTGCGATAGCCTGCTGTCAGACTACGGGTAACCTTTTAGTGGCTACTGGCAATACTCTGATTTTACATGAATTTAAGATAGAAACTCAAAACCCATCTAAAATGAAGTTTATAGACTTTGAAGCTAGACCTTGGTCTCTGGGACTACATTTTTCTCCTTTACGGTTAGAGATTATGGAGGATTTTATATCTGTAATGGATAGTTCAAGATTTGTTATATTCAGGCTAACAAATCCTCTTTATGATGATATTGATCATTTAAGCTCTCTAACTTCTACAACCTCATCCTCTAACGACAAAACAACAATCTCAACAGACTACTGTAGCCTAGAAACTGTAGATAATTCTATTTCTGCAAATGCAAGTAATGATGCAAACTTAACAAAGCAGAAAAATAATACAAATAAAAAAAATGACAAAAACTCCAATCCTTGTAGTTTGTTAAATTTTTCTTTGAAGAAAAAGAAGAAAAATAGTTTTATAGACTGGAATCATTTGGTAAATGATGAAAAAAGGGAATTGCAATCATTAATTGACGAAGGTATTGTTGATTATAATTGTCAACCATTTTCTATCAATCTACCTTCCATTAGTTTAGAAAGAGCTGGACCAGGGCATACTCTTAACCCTTTTGTCTTGAATTCTGCTGATACTGAGATATTTATTAAAACCACTTCACCAGACAATGGTTGGTCTGAAAATTATGCAGTAAAAAATATACTTCGACTAAAGATTGCAAGAGCTACTGATTTTCCTCGAGTTGATGGAAGCACAGAATTTTTTACCAGTTTTGTTTTAAAACCTTTGTACTTGAAAACAAATAATAACAACAATGGTTTAAAAAAATCAATACTAAGATCTGAACACTATAAGTATCTGAATGGTGTAACTTGTTTGATTTGCACAACTCAAGAAGGCTACATGTATCATTTCAATACAGAAAACAATGACAATAACAATCCTGTATGTTTGACTACTTATCCATTTACAGCTCCAGTAATCCACGTTGTTTTAGAGTATACAGTTTTACATGCTTTAACTGAAGCTGGATTAGAATCTTATACTTTGCGTTTACCACACTATGTTGCAAAAACTATGTCACAGCTGCAAAACATGAAAACTATTTGTCCTGATGTATCTGAACCTGTATGTCTTATTGGTTTAAAGCCATTCTTAGGAGTCCAGAAACTATTAAGCTCAGATAAAAATATTGTTCTTTTAACAAAAGCTGAAAATTCATGGACATTATATTCATTAAAATTACCAACTGTAGAAAATATTTATTATGATATTGTCAATGCTGCTAAAAATCATAGGTATAACATTTTTTCTTAATTTTCAATCATAAAAAATATTAAATGAACTTTTTTCATTTCAGAACTACCAGTCAATCAACCTATAGACATTTATTAGAAGAAGGTCATGCAATGCTCCGATTAATAAAAGATATAGCAGATTTGAATAGTTCTGATAATGATCTCTTACAAATTGATCCAAAATTAGAGAATCTCTACAATCAATCTTGCGCTCTGTTAGCAGATTATTTCATTAAATCAGATGTTGAATTAGAAAGGCGACTTTGCATTCCATACTATAAAATGTCTAGTTTGAAACCCAGTGAGGTTCTTTCTAGAAAATCGACACACAAAGCCCCTGGTTTAGTTACTTATGTGACAGATATTTTATTGACTATAAAAAATGGACCAGAAGCTGATGCTTTGTTTCAAAGTCAAGATATTGTAGAAATAATTAAAAATGAAACTAAGGAAGATTTATTAAAAATCATTTTAAGTAGCGACGTTATTCGAGAATACGCAACGGAAAAACTAATTAAACTCTTGACCTCGCATAATGAAGACGACTGTAGTAAACTTGCACTTACACTTCTTTATATACAAGCAGAAAAGCAAATAATGGCTGAAAATACTTTAGATTCTATATCAGATAGATTTCTTCTACATACTGTTCTTAAACATCCTCACCTACTCTTTGATGAAACTGCCTTTGACTCACGCAATCGAGCTATTTTATCTTTTTCGGACTTTTCAGCTACATTAATTTGTCGTAAAAGTCTCGTTTTTTCGCAGATTCTTACTAAATTAGTTGAAGATGAAGTTCTCACTTTGCATCAAATTATGCAGGCTAGTTTTACTACTTTTGACAAATTAAATTTTATTAAACAAATAAAAGATTTTAATTATGAAATATTTCGAATTTTTATAAAACTATTTTTCACACATTTTTCGTACTTTACAGGTTTTTCTAGAATATTTACCATCTAGAGTAGGAAGAGACGGTCATGATGCAGCAGCTGCCTTGCAACTTTTTTTGGAAACATATTTGAGCAATTATTTCTCAAGATTGCAAGATAAAAGTGATGTCAATTATGACTTTGCTTTAACTGAAGCTTTTAAAATCTTAGTTCGGTCTTATTTAGGGAAATTGATGCAATCAAAAATTTATAAAACGGAAAATTCTTTAGTAGATGGAGAATGGCAAGACGAAGACGCATATCTCTTCGAGAGTCAGAGACCAAAATATTTGGATAAAATGCCCCCATGTTCAAAAGATCATCAGAATGCTTTTGATTTGGATGAATTTTCTAGATTAAATGATGCAAAAAATGACCAAACAGTTAGAATTGAAGTTTTAAAATTGCAAGCACTGATGGCTAATGACTTCTTACCTGCTGAATGTCTCCAAGAGGTAGAACAATTTCTCGATGCTGAAGAAATTGATGGTAGTTTGGCTTTTCGTACACTTTGTAATCGAAATACAGAGATGGTTACTCCAATGTTGATGGAAAATTGCCCTCAAGCAGTGCTGCAATATGCTAAGGTAAGATAAGAACTTTTTTTCTAAATATAATAATATGTATAAGCCTTATATTTTCATATTAAATAATTATAGGATATGTATACCAAAGAAACTGAATGGAAGTTGCTTCTGGATTTGTTGCAACAAAAAATTTCAAAAAATAATTCTAGTCAAGAATCACGTCTTTTTTTCGAACAAACTATGCATGGTAAAATAGGACTTTTTACTATTTAAATATTAATCTTTCATATAATGTATTATTTTATTTGAACCCGAAAATTTGAATTGTAGATGCTATAAGATATGCGGCAGAAACATTGTCTTTGAAATCTTTACATTACATTTTACCTAAAGAGGATGAAGAATCATTTCAACGTTATACTGAAATTTGCAGTCAAATTGTTCACGCAGAACACGTGAAATCTTTACTAATGGAGGCTGGTCGTCAGTTACTATCGTCATTGAATTTGTAATACTTTTAAAGACAGAAAAGTCGTTCAATTTTAGAAAGAATTTTACTAGATATTTAATAACATAATTCTCACTGCATTAGCAAGGTTTTTTGAAAAACACTAAAATTTATTATCTGTTATTTTTTTAGTAATTTATCTATTGTCATTCTACTTAAATTCTTAAATTCTGTCTGAATAATTGTTTTAGTCGTTAACTTTTAATGACGCGATATCTTGATATTATGCCTTTTTGTCATGTGAATGATTTTTTAGCATAATAGTCAAAGGGTGAATTATAAAAACTATTACTTTTTAAAAAATATTTTTTAAATCTTGACTAGTTGCTTCCAATACATTTAAGTTTTACAAAGATTTTTTCAAGGCTTTCTAAAGCACAAATTTTTCAACATTTGTATAATTAGTGTTCTATTTTTTATTACATATTAAATTTTTTTTTAATCTGTAATAATTAACAAAAAGAAAATGAGAAATAACGAATTATCTAGACTATAAAATTAGACTTGAAAAGTGCATTATAAAATATAAGTTAGAGAGTACAGAAATTTTGGTTTAAAATTCTGTATGAGATCAAATTAAAAATGAATGAGACTGTTAAAAAGGTTTGATATTTTATAAAATTTTCTTATTAAATAGGTTAAAACAAATTTCAAAATTTCAATATGAAGTCATATCGTTTTATTATTATTAATGTGATAATTATGTCTTGACAAGTTGTCGACTATTATAAATATAACTGATTTATGCAAAGTATATTGAATGTAATATATATATATATATATGTATATAAGTAT
>UCOM01003392.1:0-18250 GCA_900474385.1 Ormyrus pomaceus | reverse complement strand
ATAAACAAAAACATTTTTTTAGTTTAACAATAATGTTAGGAATCTAGAAGACTTGAAGAATCTCCCTGAATTTTTTGGAAATATTTTAGCAAATATTCTTTGAGTACTGGTGAGTTTAACGCAGTTTGCTGCTTCGTAGGAACGTGCACCCGCGAGTTGTTGGTTACTGGGAGAGAACCACCTTAATTAAAACACGATTTTAGACAATTTTTGTCTCAATAATTGTTTTTACCGTTACAAAGCTTCCTCTTTGAGGAAGCGAAAATAGAATATTGTATTGTAATTTATTATATTAATAGCAGCGGATCCCCCCACGCTAACGCTCGGTCGCTTGATTGGCTTCATTTGAAAGACGATTGGTACTTTTAAATTATATACTTTATATAAATAAATTTTTTTTAGTTTTAGTTTCCATATTAGTTTCATTGACTATTAAACGTACGGTTTTTGAACTTCTTCTGAATACAACCTTTTGATTTACTTTTCGGTCCTCAGTCTTAACTTTATAACTTTGTACTTTCGGTTCAGTTCCGGTTCACTTCCGGATGGTGACATTATTAAGGGAAGTACTTTAATTTAATACAGAATATTCCTACATAGTTTAACAAAAAATGATTCTTTTTTTAGGAACCAAAAATAAGGATCTAAGAGATTTTGCATTATGTTTAATGTTGAGTTATGATATGTAATACAATATCTCGTTTTCAATTGAATTCTAATTTTTTACTTCGATTAAAAAGTTTTTATCAAAAGATATTTGCTTTTAAAATAAAAATAATTATTTTAATTATTAAAATTTTAAAATAAACTGATACAAAAGAATAAAATAGTAATTTAGCATAAAAAGACTACATATATTGTGCAGTATAGTAGTAAAATTGCAATAATAAAAAAATTACAAATCATTTTAAATGCAAAAAAGATTTTTTTTATGGGTGTATTTGATGCAAGTATAACTGCTGATTCAGTTTATCTTAAAATTGCATAGTCGAAAGAATAATTTTGATAAGATGTTAGTGTTATTTTTTCTTGGCGCAATCAGTAAGTTAGAAACGTATGTACATGCTTGCTGCGTTGTTAAGAATGAAACTTACAATCACATTGCTTCTATTTTTTTTCGCTACTGTAGCTCCTGGCAGAAGTGAGTATATAAATTTTATTAATTTATTTATTACATAGTAAAAGAAGATAACTAAAAGATTCTCACATTTAATCTAGAGAACAGCCAAACCAAATTACAATCTCTTTATTTCAGTTGGTAACCCAACGATATTTCCAGATTTCTATGATCAGCCTGATCTAGCATATTGGTATGGTCAGCAAAACAAAATTGAATATTTTATAATATGCAATGAATTGGAATTGAAGCTATGTAAAAGTAAATGTAAAAATCATGTGCTTCACTGTGGCCACATGACACACAGGGATCCTGATTGCATATGTCACAAATAACTTTTAATGCTTTGAACTAGCGTTACTCTATCTAACGCGAATGAATCACATTAATGTATCGAAAAATTAACGTAACGCAAGCGTTAAATGACATTATTTGCCACATTATAAAGACGATTGCAAAGCCGTCTTTAAAGATTTTAACAAATATTGTAGAAAAATTGCTGTAGTTAAATAATATTCAATTTTTATAAATCAAAAATATTTACAATTATGATAAATAAATAATAATAATAATATTTTTATTTATCTATAATATCGATTTATTAAATTAATTCTTTCTTGAATTCCTGCTTCGTAATCATTATTTACAATTGCATCAATTTGTTGTAACTAATTATTACCTGGAAGTTCAATGGGTAGTCCGTGCATTTTTTGAAAATTGTGTAAAATTACACAGGCTGTAATTATTTTTGCCACTTTTTCAGGCTTATAATAAAACTTGCGGGCTCGCTTTATCGACAACCGCAAGTTCGTCAATACACCAAAAGTTTATTCCACTTTCCATTTTGTAGACATATGTTCTTTTGTATAAATTTCTTCCGCTGATCCTTCTTGATGGAGTGTATCCGCTATCGCCAAGCAAGTAGTAATGTCCTTCTTCGTTGACTATATTAACATCGCTTCTAATCGATTCAAAAGATTCTTTTATATCGCTTATAACGCAAAACGATCATTGTTGCTTCCTGGGCATATGCAGATACTTAAAATTATATAGTTTGTAACGAGTCTAAAAGGAGCTCATGCCGGAGCGTGTCCTAAACGCACACATGAGCTCGGTGCGTACAAGATAATATTTAATTAGCGCACTGCCCGCGAGAAAGGAGGGCGCTTTTCTAAGAAATAAAAGGAACGGTACCAAGCCGCTCCTTCTCTTTCGTTTGCTCCCCGCCCGACCTACAGGATCAATTGCCCGAATCTCGAAGACTCCAAATCAAAGAGACTAGACACACGAGGTCACTACACTGTACACCGACCGCAGCCAGCAAATTTTTACAAGACGGCTCAGTTTAGGAGCCGCAAATTGCATCTAATAGAAGACCGTTCGGTGCAATCATTCTGGGCGGAAGGAAGGATCTCTGGATCAAACGAAATTGAAGCGACGTCGAAGAGGGCGGTGGAGCAGAGAGAGCCAACGAGAGGCGTGCGTCGCAAAAAGATATGTTTCTTTCTCTCTCGCCTTTTGCGCTAATAAAGGGACGCGACCCTTTGCGAAAAACGTTAGAATTTATGTGTGCAGAACTAGCGAGCTAACAAAGTTTCGAATCTTTGCGTGTTAATTTCCAATTTAATATAATAAAGACTGCTTATTGAAATTTTTGACAATTTTTTAAAAAAACTTATTGTTGCTCCGCAAAATGTTACTTTTTTCCCGCTAATTTTTCATTTTTCCCGCTTATTTCTCATTTTTTCCGCTAATTTCTCATTTTTCCCGCAAACCTGGTTTGCGGGAAAAATTTACTACTTTTGCCCCGCTTATCAGGGGCGAAAAGTGGGTTTTTCGGTCGGGTGTGGAATAAAAATGTTTCACAACTTAGCCATGAAATGGGGTCTTTTTCAGACAAGGGTAAATAAACTCTCTAAAAATGAATAAGTGAAATTAGTCCATATGCACTTATTGAACGTTATAAATCGTTTACTTTTGTAAATAAATAAACGACTTTTAACGGAGAATAAGTGTATATGGACTAATTTTACTTATTCATTTTTAGGGAGAAGTAGATCAAGGGTAATTACCTAATTAGTAATGTCATTCACAATTAGTTATTTAAAATTAATTTTTTAAATAAATTTTAATTATTATATTACTTTGTAAGCGTAATTGGGAATCTCATTTAACGATTTTTATGCGGGGAAAATTTAACAAACTTTTATAAGCTTTATTATTCTACACGTGTAATACTATTTTGATAAAAATAATAATCGATATTCTCCGGATAATTTATTATTTCAGTCCTTAAAATACAGTGTATTCACAAGTGTAAAAATAGTCGCGCAGTCCATAAATAAGGAAACTAAGAGAGTGGAACAAAGTTACCTCCTTCATTTCTAAAATTGTCGTCTTACAAACGTTAAAACTGATGTAAGCACCGCGGAAAAATAGCACAAACGTGTAACCTTTTAGATCCTTTAAGAGGTTTAAGATTCTCGCGCGATAGGCACGTGTTTGACCTTTGTAGTACGCTTTAACGGCTAAAAGTTTATACTCGCGGAAAGAGAAAAACAAGCGCAAAAAGCAGAAGAAAAAATGAATCCTTGCCCTCCCTCTCTCTCTCTCTCGTTCACGTATAGTAAAGAGGCAAGACATTCGCAATTCAGGCCGCGGCAGTTAGCATAGAAACTACGGACATTCGCTGCACTCTGAGGACCTTAATCTAAACTAATCCTCCTGTATTCTCGGTGCTTGAGCTTTATATATGTATTTTCCTTGTCTCTCTCTCTCTCTCTCTCTTGCTCCTTTCTCCTCGGGTTTTCTCCCCCCGCGAGCCTCTCCTCCCCCCGCTATCAATTTCGTCGTTTGCCTCCGTCGGTCCCTCTTGTTTTCCGGGAGCGCACGCGCGCTCTGCTTTCCTCCGGTTTCATTCTTCACGTCTCCGCCATTTATCTCCTTTCGCTTTATTTTTCAGCCCGCGACTCGGGGCGAAAGGGCTCCCACCGTCCATTTAGAATAACCCAGCTCTTGCGTCTCTATCCGTTCTTGTTTTGACTTGTCTCGCGTACGCGCGCTTCCAAACCGCGTCGAGCGCGGCCACCGCTGTAGGGGCCATTTTTTGTCTGATTTAGCGCCGAGCTGCAGCGAGCTGCTCCGGGAAGTCGGGAAGTTGAAGCAGCTTGGGGCGCTACATAATTGGCTGTTTTAGTCCCAGTTCGAAAGCGTGACAAAGTTCTTCCTTGGCGGTCGTTCGGATCTTTGAAACTCGCGGCACTTTGCCTCGAAATGGTATACTCGGGCACCTCTGTTTTACAAGTGACTCTGCGTTTCACTTTTGTGCAGTAATGTTAAATAGATTCGTTTTGCAAATAAGTAAATAGTAAACAAAATAATATAATGAGTCTTTCAATTGCTTAATAGAAATTAGCCCGAATAAATAACTCTCATAAAGATTGGATCTTTTTTTTTAAGAATTGATTTATTTACAGACATGATTACCTTCGATTTCAGCTTTTTCTTGTCGGGTCTATTAGAGTGAAAAGTGTGTCTATTTTTCGTTCGAGCTCGTCGATATTGCCGCTTTCATTTTTGCTGGCGCAAGGAATAAAAGTCCTTATATCACGCGAGGTTAACTTACCGCTTAGAAACAATATATTTTAAATCAAGAAACTAGAAATACGCCACTAGAAACCTGTGCAACATTGAAACAAATTAGCATTATATTTTATTTATCCGTAATTTATCTTTGTTTGTGCAAAAATAAATTGATTTAGTTTTATTGAAAAAGCCACCGATAAAATTTTGACAAACTTCTAAGAAACGAAAGGCGTTTTTAGATAAAAAAAAAAAAAAACTGCTACAATTTGTTAGGAGCGTAATATCTTAATGCACGTTTCCCTCCTCGAGTCATCCTTTGAAACGTGACTGCTGTCACTTTCATACATCCGATTGAAAGCCTCGCAGGCTGTCTGCCTTTCCCTTATTCCCACACGCGCTCCCCCGACGGCTCCTTTTCCCGCTTGTCACCTTATCACTTTGTCCCGGTTTTTGTCGCGGTTCGGTCCCTTAAAAGCTTCCTAATATGCTTACCTCAGCTCTACCGCACCAGGCAGTCGGTGCGCGCCCCGCCCCTCCGCCAACGTATCATTTAAGCTGGCACGTGTGTTAATCTGGCCCCTTGCTACAAATTTTCGGCTCAAGCGCTCGCCCAAAATCCTCGAGATTATGGGGAGGGGGGAGAGAGAAGACGTCTGGCGGCAAGTTTACACGACGTTTGCGCCTTGCAACAGTCGCATCAGCGGTACGCTTAATCTCCTGCAATCAAGCGCGATGACTTGTCTAAATAAACTCGTTAAATTCGGCGCGAAAGGCGCTTCTCTGTTCCGTGTCTGTTCTGCGACAAGTTTTCCCGAAAGGATCGATTGACCTCGGCTGCTTCCGATACTTTACCTACTGCCGCCGCTGATGCTTCACATTTTCGGGGATCATCCCGGGGATTAGGCATACATCGACGGCTGTTTATGTACACTCACGAGCAAAACCGATAAGAAGAAATTAATCGCGTTGGCGGATGTGTGAAGAGAGAGAGAGAGAGAGAGAGAGAACTGACAGAGAAACTTTTTTTTCTCTTTGCCATTCGTCTCGTTCTTTGAATGAAAGTAAGTCAACGTGGGGTAAAAGATGTCGTCATCTAACGGATATTTGTCGATGACGCGAAAAAAGTAAGAGATAAATATAAAAGATTGGAAGGCCAGCTTTTTCATTTATTTAATCTGGATTTTTCTATACTTTCAAAAAATGATTGAATAAATTTTTCAACAAAATATAAATTGCTTTTCAATTTTTTTTAGTATAAAAATATTTTGTAGTATTCAAAAATATATAACATTTACATACCATATTTCAATTCAAAGTTTTAATTAGTCATGATTTGACATTTTGAGTGTCGCCGCCTACCGGCGAAAAGTAAAAATACTCCATGCTTGTGGCCTTTGCCTCCTGCTATATCTATATCTATATATCTATATATCTATACTTCTAATGCTAAGCGCAAGCTTGAAGCCGCCATATTTGTTGCTATATCTATTGACCACGCCTCCATGTCAAATCCCAATACTTGTCAGTGTTGTCAAATAACGAAAAATTGTTCGAAACTTAACGATATATAAATTATTTTATAAATTAAGTTTTTGAATTCTGAACCTTGTTTTTCTTAATGAAATCACGTGGTGAACTAACAAACCTGCTCCTTTTTTATTCTCCGCTAATTGAACGCGAGTCGTCACCCTTCCTCGTTAGATCGCAAGCTTGCGAAAGAGTCCTCTTAACAGGAATTATGAAAGAAAAAAAAACGTCGAATTACTCTCTACTTAACATTTTCAAAATATACGGCAAAGCTCAAAAGAATAATCGTTAGCCGTTTCATATTATAACGAAACATATTATAATTGATCTCGTCGTCACCGAGTCGTAGTTTTAATATATGCGCAAAAACATTCAATGCAGGAAATTAATGCAGAAAGTGGCTTTTTGCACATGGATGTTTTTCGCGATTGAGCAGTTTTCGTCAGTCTCTACTCAATGGATTTTATTGTGTGATATTCTGCATAGTTATTTCAATGAAAAAGTTAGTTGTTTGACGCCGTTATATTGCTTCTTGCTCGAAGCTCAATGAAAATGTAGAGTTTCGATAAAAAGATAGACACGATCAATATTCTCTCGATATATAAATGCAAGAAAATTTGTTGTTAAATAAACATAAAGGTTCATATATTGGCTTTTTATAATAAATTAAATAATATAAAACGTTGAGCATTGAGTATTAAAATAAAAGAGATATTTTTCCTAAAAGCAATTACTTAATTTTGCAAATGAGTTCGAAATAACACACGTGTAATTACGAAAAGCTTTTATTAGAAACATTTTGTTTTGAAATTCAGCGAGCTCACTCGCTCTCATCTTAAACTAATACGTTGATACGGCAATAAAAGCCCCCCTAAGTCTGCGGTCTCTCAGCTCGAAAATCCTCAATTTCGTCAAAAGGAAACGCAAAAGCTCCGTCTTACCGCGTTCATATAATACTCTCCGCCTCCGCCTCCTTTATTATTAATTTACCGCTTGGTCCTCGAATGTCGCGTGCCGTGAGCCTCTATTGCAGCCCACCAACCGAGAAATGGTCGACGAACGAACGAGATAAAGACGGGGGAGTGTTCGCTTCGCTAAAAAGTAAAAATTAGCTCCACGAAGAGAGACAAAGACGTGAAGTTTGACGGCAGCGGGGCAAATTTCTTCCCTGGAATCGGCGAATTACCATTATAAAGCCTGGAACTTGGAGATCAGTCGGCTAGAAAATTTCGTTCCTGTGGGGAAAATGAATGCCGACGACAACGAAACTTTTGACGGGGAAGCAGTGAATATATCGCGAATAAAAAGTTTAATTTGAAAGTAATTTGAGTGTTGCCAGATCGTGGGTTTCGACTACATTAGTCAAACGCGACTGCGCGAGTGTACATTGACTAGCTTAGTATCTAGAAAACTCCCTTAAATGCTATATATACACTTCTAGGAAATCATGCTCGGAAACTCAAGTAATAACAATTTTTTAATCAGACAGGAAGTAATAGTTACGTGTTTTGTAAATTTCAGTTTTCTACAAGGTAGTTTTATATGTTGAAAAACAAAATAAAATATAGGTATACTTGTAAAATTTTTTAAATAAAAAATATTTATGAGCCATACAAAATTTATTAGACAATATAGAAATACGCTGATTTGCCATAACTTTACAAATGTGTACATACTGCTGATGGATGGAATTACCTTTTCAGGCAATTTTTAAGTTTCTGAGAAAATGAAGAACCAGTTTTACGACGCGTTAACGGCTTCAGCGGTACTTTCGATTTTGCGGAAGTAAGAAAATTTGAGTGTTCTGCGAAAAATTTTCACGAGTATAAGTCGCCGGGGAATGTGCAATAACTTTTTCTATGACTTAGTGTTGTATTTGCGAAATGTTTGTTTTATTGCCGAGGTCCTCTATAACTTATATAGAAGTTGCGTCATGAAAACGACTCGTTTTAGTATAAGTGAAACTTTGCACTGTTGAGAATTCTAAAATATATGTGGAAGGAAAGCATCTCTCGTTTTTACTGTAAATTAAATTTAAACAGGTGATTGTCGTAGCTTCAAACCTATGTGATTAGACATGTTTTGTCCCTGTGAGAAATTTCACCATTTTTTAAAGCCATTTCACTCATAGTAGACCAAATTTGGGCAATATACAGACAATTGGCCAAAAATTGGCGAAATAATGGTGAACACTTCCAACAGCGGTATAAAGGAAATTAAAGTAGAACTAGAGAAAAAAGCTTGTTTACAAAATCCAATTAATAAAGGATGCATAAAAATTTAATAAAACATGTAATTTGTTATTACGTTTCTCAGGCAAGGTTGAGGTGAAAATTTCAGTGAAACTTTTTTCCTCCACTTGCAATAGGGCCGCAGTTAGAACGAAAATATTTGCATGACTCACGCAGTGCAACGCAATTTTCCGCTTAACTCGGCTGCTTTCTTCTGAATGCTCGGGGAGGCTCTGCCGGAATTTCGGGGAATACAGAAGCATCCTCAAATTAATTTCAGGCTTAGGTATGCAAGAGGACTTGCGCACCAGAGAGAGAGAGAGAGAGAGATAGAGAGTTACAACTTCTAATTGTTGTCGTGATATATTATTTGTATGGAGAAATTCCAGCGAATACGTTCGCATAAATTATCTTTTCCAAGTTTTATTCGATTTTAACAGCTACCGCAGAGGGTGTGATTTAATTATTGCGCAAGAAAGAAGAGAATATTTTTCACGGAAGGCAAAAAGGACTGATAAAAGGACTGATTTCGCGAGAGATCAATGTTCGACTTTTATCAAAGAGATTATTATATGTACTTCAAGAAAGTATAGTAATATATTGATGAAACTTTAAAAGGTTTCTTTAATAAAACGTACTTAAATATTCTGCTGCCTAATTATTTTAAAAGTGTTATTATTTATTAAAAGTTTTTAATGAATTGCAGAAAATAATTTCCTTTAGCGGAAAAGTTAGCAAAATGTATGAAATTAATTCTGAAAATTATAATCTTCCAAGCTTTGTTAAGAAAGATAATGAATAATTATATTACAGTTGCAATTAAATTCATTTCAAAACGTTATCCCATGCATTATTGCATAATGGACTTTGCGAGTGAGCCGATTAATTTTACGAGCATAATTATTGAATTTGCAAATACCCCCATACACTTCGAAATACAGCTCGCGAAGAAAAACAGTCATTCCGATATAATGATACGATTCATCAAACCCCGCCGTACGAAGAAAATAAAGCCCCGGCAATGGGAAAATCATCTATAAACTCTTTACAGCGAAGTAAAGCGCAGCGCAGATTCGATCAGTCCGCACCTTCGTCGGGTAGCACCGCGGAGTTTTTCGCGTGCGCATTTACGGGCCTAGCGAGCTTTTAATGCGGCCCTCCCCGATGATGCTATCGCTCACGCACGCAGAGTCATTCAGCCGCGCCGGCTGCATTATGTACGAGCTTGCGCATCGGCGCGGATATCGAAAATGAGGGTGATTTTTTCTCCCATAATGCCCTTTATTGCGGCGGCGGTGGCACTTTGGCCCCTCTCCGCCCTCCCATTGAAATGTAAAGCCGCCGATTTCTCGGGCCACCGTAAGTACACGCATATAATGCAGCCTCGCGTTATCGCGCGAGCGTAAACACGACGGCTGAATATAAATTATACTACCCGGCTCCTATCGATGTACGTGTATTTTATGGCGCGGGTGGAGCCGTATTTTTTTTTTTTTTTTTTCCTTTTTTTTCCCCGACGCAGACCCCGCCGCCGCCGGGAGAAATGAAATTTCCCGCGCGAATATTGAAAAAGTTCGCCCGTACGGACGTGCCGCGCTGCATCCGAGAGAGAGAGAGAGAGCCGCGCGTACGCGCCTGGAGCATGCCGAAAATCAGTTTTATATACCGTAAGCGTGCGCGCGCGAGCGGCTTTTTACTTCGCGGGATTTTACGCGACTGTTTGCGAGAGAGGTGCGCGGGCCGCTCTCTCGTCGAGACGTATAAAGTCATTTATGAGGCGCTGAGCAACTTAGTTGGGGATGACTGCGGCGACAACATGATCGGCGAGACGTTTCGGAGAAGCGCCGCAAGTTTTTCATGGCGCTTTTACGGGATTTACACTTTTATCGGAGTTTAGAATGATTCTCCTTTTCTGGGCGTATAAAACGGATTTAATTGGATAGGCTGGGGGGAACGGCGTACGCTGACGTGGGATGCACAATAAAAGTTTGCACGTTTAACATTAACTATTGGAGATTTGCGGGTAAAGCAAGTTCTGACGTATTATTATTACTTCCGAAATGGATTTTTTACAGCAAAACATTCATTGAAACTTGTTTTTCGCAGCGATGACAAATAAAAAAAAAAAACAAGAACGAAAGCTCATCCGAATTGTTTTTGGGAAAAGAGTTTCCTGGAGTTTTCGTTCACTTTTGTCCTCACAGCTGAACTAATAAAAAGGAATACAGAACCTTTTTACTTGATAAATTTTTAGTCCAAACAATGCTTACCAAAATATTTTTGTGAACGCGTATATTAAAAAACAAAACAATTACAAAAAACGAGAAAATTTTGCTTATACCGAGCAATTTAGTAGGTATAGTAAATTGGTATGTATACTGAGTTATTAAGTAGATAAGAGTTAATTCAGCAAGACAATAACGTACGAAGGTGCACTGCGCAGTTATCCTGCAACTAAATCTTGTTTTTAATTTCGTGATTGTTAATAATTCAACCTGTGCCCTGTGTATGAATAATAGAATCGTTTAATGCACACATCTACACTTTCCCTCCCTTCGCCAATTACTCCCCTGCGATTCTTCGACTAATTTTGCGCATCAAATATACAACCATTATCCTCGAGAAGAATAATACAAATTGCTATAAGATCAAGGAAGATTACATTATGAATCATAAATGAGGCCGGCGAGCGGTTTTACGTACACACTTAGAAACGAGGAAGCCCCGTGTCTGATCTAACGTGGACTTAATTCCACGCCTCTAAATGATTCAAGCGGTCCTAAAATATACAGGCCGTCCGACACACGCCAGAAGCATCTCTCCGCGTTCGAAGCGCACTCGGGGCCCTTAACGCCGCAATTAAATAAAATAACAAAATTCATTTGCACTGGTAAATAATAACGATCCTTACCTGCACTGAAAGTTTCAAAAGCCTCAGCCACGCGCTGCCTATAAAAATGCAACTTTAATTAAACGCTCCGTTTTCCCAGTCGGACTCGGCCGCTACATACATTTATCTAAACTCGCCTACCTGCGACGCTCGCACGTAAACACGTCTCTCTCTCTCTCTCTCTCTCTCTCTCTCTGTAGTCGCGTTTATCCATGAATTCTTGAGCTTCGCCGTCCAAAGCTTCCGCCGCGGCTTTATATAAAGGATATTTCATCAATCATTCAATACTCGCAGAAGCGCCTCGGAACGAGGACGAAAGAGCGCGAGGCATTATGCAAAGATGGACAATTGGAATATTCAATATTCAGCGGCTAAATCACTCGGGGTCCCGCCATATCTTCTCAATAAAAGATATCCGCCAAAGGCGGAGGGGAGAGGCGGCGGAGCTCCCCCTGTTTTTCAGCCGCACGACATCACGCGCGCAAGGGAGAGAGAGAGAGAGAGAGAGAGAGAAGCGCGCGCGAAGCCCGCGGGAGGCAAAGTTACGCGCGCCTGACCTTAAATCCAACTTTGCGCTTGACCCTTGCCGCCGACGGCCGCGGTGGCCGTTCCTTCGAAAAGCTGCAACAGCTATTATTCAGTGGATTCCGCAGAGAGAATCCGTAATGCCGGATCGGCTCGTATTTTTTTTTTTTTTTTTTCCTTTTTCTCCTTTTTCGGCCTCCAGATCGATCTTCTTTTCTTTGAGGGATCGGCCGAGGGTGTCGAACGTATTGCGAGGGTTGTCGCGTGCGTGGAGCACATGTGTGCATACCCAATGAGACGTGGATTATTCTGCTCGTGGAAAGTCCGGTTTACCGACGGCTTGTTTCCTCCTCTGCTAAATTCCCGATGCTGGCATGAAAAATACGGGATGCTTGAGAAGCAGTTATTCGTGTTTAATGCGACGGACCTAATTTGAGGGAGAGAGGTTTTACTTTGTCGCGCTGTTTACTTGTTTAATATTTGCGATGCAGGAATGTTTTATTTGCTAATTGGAGAAATCAATTATATTGCGGAATGTTCGCGCCGTAAAAATAAAGCTTATATTTTTTTATTTCCAGAGAAAGCTCAATGACGTTGAATTCAATTTTGTTAAATGCAATTTCGCGCCAATTCTTAATAAAGAATTTAAACGAATGAAACGAAATGAAAACAATGCAAAATAAATATTTGGCGATCGCCGTATTATTCGAAACGCTGTAAAATTTTCCAATTCCATTTACTTTACTTGGATAAATTTAAAACGAATCCTAAATGCACCGTTAAATATTTAAAAGATCCCGTGCAATCGTAAGTCTCGATTCGAATCCCCTCCCTCGCCGTCCAGCTCCTTTTTCCATCTGACAAAATAAATTCAGCCGGAGCGCCGAAAACTTTCCGCCAATCGGGAGCTCAAAATATCCCCGAGTCCCCGTCTATACGCGCTTCGAAGTAGGTTTGAAAATCCCGCCATCGGTCCATTCGATTCAATATACACGAAATAGCCCAGATGTGTGCGCACAATAACGCCGCCTCTCGGAGCGCGAGAATTGCCCCGGACCGCTCGGTTTTTATCGAGACACGCGCGCTTTGCGTTCCTTTCCTCTATCCCGGAGCTCCTGGGCTTCGTCCGCGTCCCTCCTCCTCCGGGGTGGGCGCACTTCCTTATCCCTTTGTCGGGGGAGGGATAGCCGCCGCCACCTCCGACCCGCCCACCAAATAAATGATACTGCCGTGGATTTGGCCGGATTTGTCCGAACGAGAATGTTATTTGTTACAGGGGCCTCGTATATCGCGGCAGCAGCCCCCGATCCACTAGCGTCCTCTAAGCCTACAAGCCAAATCCCGTAGAGTGAAAATTTCAGTGTATGACCCAAGTCATTTGCTACACTAGGGCGTAATTATCCATAAGCCCTCGAAAACGGCGCTCGTAAAGCAATTGCGATTAATCGGGAAATTGTGATTAATAGTTAGTAAATTGACCAATTTGTACTCTAATTACTATTCTGTAAGAATATACGAAACTTTTGAATCTCTCTCTCGTTGCAATTTACTTGTCTGGCCGAAAAGTATGCCGAAAGTAATCAGGCAAGAAATAATATTGCATTTCGTTGTCTTGTGTAACTTCATAAATTAAATCTACAAAGTTAAAACGGAATTCGCGCGTAAGCTTTACTCGCCAAAGAGAGAGAAAATTCGGGCCGGAATAAGCGAAAAAGATTTAGCGAAGATAGAAAACGAAAAACGATGAAGGCGGAATGGAGAGCGCAACTGCAGCCCGGAAACAGAGAAGCGGCACCGTTCAGAGGTCCGCGCCCGCGAAACTCGAATAGGAACCTATAATGTACGCGTTCGGCCGCGTTTGCGAACGTCAAGTTTACTTTGAGATGAACTTCATCCGAAAGTTGCCGGCTGCCGGTAGTTTGTTTGAGATCGAATTGCACTGCGTAGATCGTCGCATCGGCTTTACGAATATAAACTTCCAGAGAGGCTCTGGCCTTCCCCATCCCCCTCCCCATCGTGTACCTTGAATAAATATGAAATGCGGCTGCGTGCGCGATTTCGCGAAATTTACGCGGTTAATAAAAGAAAAATGAGAGACAGAGAGCGGAACCGAAAGCAGGGAATGATTATAAGGAAGTAGACGCACGCAATTACCGCGGGGGCGCGTTTAATGCGCGGGGGGGGGAGAGGGGGAGGGGAATTTTATATCTTCTTCAAAATTTAATAGCGTTTGGAAATTTAATAACGCTGAGAGAGGTGCGATAAAAGGAGAGGAATTAAGAGGACGTAATTAGGAGCGTAAAATCCGGGGGAATTCGTCCGGGCGAGGGGGAGGGGGAGAAGTGCGCACGCCCCGCGCATGAAAAAGCCTTTCTTTTTGCGAGAGATAGAGAGAGAGAGAGGGAGAGAGAGCGGGGGCAATAAAATCCTATTGTTAGTGCGATCGCGGCTATGAAAGCGATGCTCGTTTATGGTGAAATCGAAAATTTTGGAATAATGTCGTTCTTACGATGAAATACGGGCGCTGCTAGTGAAGTTTTTAGGGGCGGCTATTTGTATTACGGGCTTTTTCGAAAATAAACCCTTTTTTTCGCCGTGTTCGCGAATCTATTTTCGAAACAATTATCTGTTCCCCGTCTAAACGCGGCGGTTAAATTTAACTGCCGGGCACATCAAAAGATATTACCATAAACAATAGATGTATTTTTATGGCTTCTTGGTAGCGTTATCAAACTTGGAGTAAAATTCGTGAGCGTATTTAACGACTGGAGCGTTTGCACAGGAGAAGTTTCTTTACTGTCGATGGCTTAATCAACGCGAGCATTGATGCAGAGTTACTGCGCACGCAGCGGAATTAAGCTAATACGTCAAATAAATCAATCTATCGATCACTTTTATGTCTCTGCATTTTTGAATGGCTGTAATTTATTAACACTGCAGGCGCATATAGGTTATACGCGCTGCCAACAAACGCGTTACTCTTATCATTAAAAATTCGTGCACGCAAAACGGGGTATTACTTTTTTTTTCGCGGGACATTAAAAAATTGTTTAATCAAAGTGAGCGAAAGTATAATATAGAGTTTGCGACCAGTGCCTCGGTGACGGCAAGCTAACTTTCAACGTATTTCAGCGAGCTAATCCAACAAAATGCCGCTCTCAAAACTTTTTATCACCTATTATTTTTATACCATCCAGCAGCGACAAAGCATCGTGAATAATTAACGAAAACAAAGGCGCCGGAGGTGGAGGAGGAGGAGCGCGTTTTGCGCAAACAAAGGATAAAACGCAGCCGAAGCAATCGGCTCAGAGATTACGAACCCTTCATCAACTCACGCGTGCACGCCTTTATGCCTTTGTACCCTAAAAACTCTCTCGGCAAGACAGGCGGCGAAAAATTGGCCGTGCTTATGAAAAAGCCCAGGATCCGGAAAAGAGTGGAGGGGGGGGGGGGGGGGGGCATCGATGGTGGCGCCTACGCAAGAAGCTCGCAAAGTTACCGGCTCTCTTTTATATAGCTCGCTCGCGAGCATCGGAACAAGGCGAGCCGAACTATAGCGAGAAAGAATGAAGCGAGAGCTCGGACCGAATGAGAAAAGTCCGAAGCGCGCTGTTAACTTTTTACTCGGGCCCGAGGAGCCGGGATATAAAGATGTAGAGATCGCGTTATTCTCAGGACGGCACTTGGCTGCTCTTTTTTCGCTCGTTTTCCCCCCGTCCCCTTCTATTCCGCCTGCCGCCTCTCTCCGCCTCTCGTTATTATTATTATTGTTGTCGGCGAGTGATCTCTTCTTCTTTTTTTTCTCTCCCTCTCTCTCTTTCGAGACTTCCAGATTGAGCGTCCGTGAAAAAAATGAATTTTTTTATGGACCCTGCCAGGGCGAAAAGGGTGGAGAGCCAATCTGGTCTTTTTCATGGAAACAGATTTATGGTGTTGATAGAATGAATGATTGATGCGTCGCATTTTATAACTTTTGTGCAAATATAGAAGTAAATTAAAAATCGGATAAATTATTCCCTTCATTTATTTTAATAAGATGCGTGCTTTCATCCGAAATGTAAAAAAAGAGAAATAATTTACGCTTTTAGATATTACGAGCAGAGGTAAAATGCAATTTAATGTTTTTTCTCTAATTAGCTTATCCTTTAAGCGAAATTCTCAAATTACCCCTTGGCTTTGAAGAGAGATGTAAAAAAACAAAAATGAGATAAAAAATTTTTCTTCCTGAAAAATTTTTCAAACTTAAATTCGCGTAAATGGAATCGCGGAAAACGAAGTAATCTGCCGCATTAATTGGAGTGCAAACTAAAATATTAATCAACTCGTTTGCAGAACATTTTTTTTCCCCGCGCGATCAAAACCCATTAAAATCCCTCTGAAAATAAAGATCAAAATTCATTCCGCTCGAACAATCAAAAGCGCCCGACTCGCCCCGCGCGGATTCAGCCTCGGCGCGGCGATGATTTTTTAATTAGTATACATGATCAACCTCATTAACGAGCGCCAGCCGGCGCCCGCTTCAGCTCCCTCTCGGACTCTAATTGGACTGCGCGCACACCCTTTCCTACACCATTGAATATACCAGAACAAAAAAAAAAGAAAGAGAGGCCCGGGGTGCGGGGGAGGAAAAACAGAGAAAGGCAAGGAGAAAAGCGCGAGTAGCGATACTTGCGGCGTCAAAGTTTATCCTGCCTCCCGAAGCGGGGACTCGCAACTCGCTCCGGTTAGATTTGCATCATTCAACTCTGAGCTTTGAGAGGGGGCGGGGGGGAGTCTCTTGCATCCCGCTGCATCGTGCTAACTAGCTAATTACAGGGGAGAGGCATAGCTGCACGAGACGAGGACGAGTGCGAGAGGCTGCGGCTTGCAGGATCGACCTAATCACAGGCACAAAAGCGCTCGGCCGGCCTAATAAGTAGGCACTTCGCTCGAGCTAATTTGCGATGAACGTGTGAGGAAACAAAAAAATTGAGCATCGCGGAAAAAAAAAGTCCGCCAAGGAGGCAGGCGAGTGAAACGGGCGAAGTAGCTTCAGCCCGACGTCGCTGAAGGATCTCATTTACGCGTTGAATCGACGGCCGCACGAGACGACAACTCGATTGTTTTTTCCATTTTTTCGCTCTCTCTCTCTCTCTCTCTTTTTCAGAGTTCCCGAATGAGAGTGTATAACAACGCGATTCGAAATTACAGTCTGGATGGGGGCCGAATTGGACCAAGTGCCGCGACGAGGTTTTGTTTTTCCGCTGTTCATGTCGCAAGTCAAGTTTCCTGAATTGTGTACTGTGTGCTCGCGGAACTGGGATTTCATATTTTCATCATGTGCGTGGATGAGTTTTTACTGATGATAATAACTGTTTCGAATTAAAATCGAATATTGTGAGTTTAGCAAAATTTGTTTTCCACGAAAAACCCTAATTTTTTTTTAATTAAAATGAAGTAGAGAAAGACGTGAAATTTTTTCAGATTTTACGTATATTGCGCAAGAAAATCTCATTAGGTTTTAAATGTAAAATTTTTTTACTTGGTCAAAGGGAGTCGGAAAGAATAAAAAATCCTACCGCCATAAAACGCAAGTTGGAAAAATCGGTTTTAATTATATCAGCAATGTTTTTTGTCGATTCTTGTAAATATTCTTATAGAATTTAACAAATGCGATTTGAAAATAACTTACTTGATACCAGGTATAGGAAAAAATGAATGCTCACCTGGAACAGAAAAATGTCAATAATCAATTTTACAAATTTAAACATTTTTGCGTAAATAAATGTTATTTGAATAAACTTCCTTGCACTGTATTAATGGTACAAGGGGAACAATGTTCTTTCATTCCCAAAACTTGTATTTCACCCAACTGATTCACCCGTCGTGACCAAGTATCGTGGAAAAAAAAAACTGCAATTTATGTTATCTGCGACAACTGGAGCTCAAAAAGCTCTTTTCAATTCGGCAAAAGAGAGCAATAGAAGCGTGCCTACACAGCACCGGGGACTCACTATCAACTTTCGAAAAATTCGCGTCCCTCGGCATTCAAAAAGAGAGAGCGAGGGCATCCAAAAAAATATTTCTACTAATTTACAGCTCGTTCGGAACGAACGTACTACTGGTTAACTCCCCCGTAAACAATGCGACGGCCAGTGGAATCCCTAGCAAAATAGCGATTCCGCGCGCGGGACCCGAGTGCCCGGGAAAAAAGCACGCAAAAGTATACAAAAGATCCTTTTGTAACCGCGCCGAAATGTTTTACCTCGTCTTTTTTCTTTTTTTTCCGTTTGTTATCAGGCGGGGGCTCACACATAACAAACGTATCGCCTTCCGCGTATTTATTGCGTCCCCCAATAACGATCCCTGTTTTTTTTTTTTTTTTTTTTTTTTTTT
>UCOM01003391.1:0-18257 GCA_900474385.1 Ormyrus pomaceus | reverse complement strand
ATTTTAATCCGCTTATTTACAAAGGGAAATTTGTTTTTATTTGGTTTTTCTTTGGGTTAACAGTTTTTTTTCAAGACTCGGATGTTTCTATTGCATGCTCCGCGATGCGCGCTCTCGTTTGAGATGTCGCGCGTCGCGGTTGCATTTTTTTTAAGACTGCGATCAACGCATTTTTCTGTAATAATTTAAATGTTATTATTGCGTCGCGATATGCAAATGAAGTAAATAAGATGCGCGTGGCTCTCGGCTAACTCTCGAATATTCGAGAGTGTTGCAATACGACTTCGTAAAAGCTGTGCATAAATTATTAAAATGTTGAAGTTGGTTCTTTTATTTAAAGTAGTAGTAGCTTAAGCATAATAAAGCCGAATATGATATTACTTGTCCTCTTTATTTTAAAAAGTATTTTTAAACGCCATTTACTATACAAGTAATCTTGCATTTATTTCTAAAATTTAGGGAGCATTTCACGTAGGAACCGCTTTGCAGAGGCCACAATAGCATCGCGGCCGAGACAGATTATCACAATACCATGAGTTCGTGTAATAATGCCTGTTAATGAAAATAAAGCCCCGATGAGCACCGCGTGACTTTTTCTTGTAAGGGCCTTATGAGGTAACCTTATAAGGGCCTTACGATCTGATCAGGTTACTTGAAAAAGTTTCTACTCGAGCTATAGGCATGTCGATGTTAGTTATGAGAGCTAAGGCGCGCATCCCTTTTTGATCGTGCTTTTGCAGACTGAGGTTCAAATCCCAGTCTGGACGGTATTTAAAGAGTATATTTTTTTATTAAAACAATAATTAATATTTTTTACAATTTTATTCTAATCGAACTACTTCCCTATTTTCCGTATATCTTTGTAGAAATAAATAAACAAAAAACATTCTTACACAAGTCTGCGAAAACAACTCCGAGAATTTCTATGATTCATGTTTATTGATTCATTGTTTATAAGTCCCAATTTGCAATGTTTACTATAACAATTATTTTGTTAATTATTACATAAAATTACATGTTCTTTCCCTGAGCGAGCTTGTACAATTTTTATAACATTTTGAACGTGAACGTGTGAGCTTGCGCAATAATGAAATATCGACTGTTTAAATTATTTTAATGTTTTATTCTTTAAAATCAATTATTTACTAATGGTTTTATTGTTAAAATCAATTATTTGTTAATGGTTTTATTGTTTAAAACGGAATCGTTCTCCTTATTTGCAAAACTGGATTTATTGTAAAAATTATTTTACCAATTAAAATTATCATTACCTAATATATTTGTTAAATTAAATTATTTCCAAAGTTAATTAAGCTATTTCCAAAAATGCCAATTAGAAATATCCAAAATCGATGAAATTGCGTAACTTCGGAATTTCGTAAATTTGCATTCAATCAATTTCTTCAATCAATTATTGTATTCTTCAATCAATTTCTTAGCGCAAAATGATCAATTATGACGATACTTAATATTAAATTAACGCTAAGTAGTCTAATTAAGAAAAAGCATACATTTTGATGCATTAATCGAATTCTCGCATCTACATTGAATTGTGATTCATGGCCTAAGGTCAGTTCATAACAATTCTATTTTTCCTATCTTTATTAATTTTAATCTATGGCCTAAGGTCAGTTCATAACACTAGCAGCTGTTGTGTCTTGTGTGAACTGTTTTTCATTTTGAAATAAATTTTTGGTTAATAAGTTTATTCTTAATATCTATTACTTAACGAAATATTAGCTATTATCAAATTAAGTTTCGATTTTATAAATAAGCGTATAAATTTAATTCTTTTTTAACTACTAACTATAACTCTACCGACGTATAAAATATTAAATAACCTAAAAATTAAAATTCTTAATTTAATTATCTGACTTTACTATAAAATCAAGGAATATGTTTTAATTCAGCTTTGGTGCATTATACACTATTAAGAATACAGCACTTTCTTAAAATGCTCTCATTTTGTCAAAAAAAGAATAAACAAAGCATAAAAGAACATTGGTTTTTGAACAACATATTGAAACGTGGAATAGGCTAATTTTATGTTTACAAAAAATTTTAAAAATATATCACAAAAGGTAAGGCATTATTATTAATGAAATACTATTATTAACAAAATTATTATTGAACTAGTTGACTTTTACTCTAGTAAAATGTAAAATAGAAAGAAAGATTTTTTCAATATTCTTATTTTTTATTTTTATTTTTAGTCATTCAAAACTGAGCAATGCCAGAGATATCTTCTTCAATATATTAACAAAATGGTTTTGGTGGAGTCCAAATTCTGACAAAAACATCTTATATGACCAAAAAATTAATTATATTTTGGTAAATATGGAGGTGAATTCATCAAACATAAAAAAATAAAAAACAATATATTATAGAAAAAATGGTGAAGTCATATTTCACCAAATGGTGAATTTTTGAAGAAAATAATAATGTATGATCATTTATCACCATAAAGATACATGTAAGTAAATGATAAAATAGTCGCAAATGATTTTTGATAATAATTTTAAGAGATATGATTTTTAATTGTTGTTTCATTGTATGCTTGTATTATTTTTTAGGAAAGAATGTGACTTTCATTACATTCATTGCATTGTTACAGGATCTCATCTTTTCAGAAGTTGATAAAGTTGTATTTATCTTAATATCGCTATTCATGAAAACTTCAAAGAGCCATTAAATTTAGAAAAAACTAAGTTCTGTTATTTGTCCTTTAAAAAAATTTGTTTATTGTAGATGATAAATATTTTTAGAAAAGAAAAGTATTATAAATAAAGTAATTAATAATTTATTTCAAGGATCTATTTATTTAAATAGAGAGGAAACAGTTTTGTGAATAACATTTTTTAATATTCTGTAATTACTTTTTTCAAAATACTTTTTTTAACAGATTGTATGAAGAATTTTAAACAATCTAATAATTTTTTATTTTTTAAATAAGAAATTCTTTCTGTAGCAATTATTAAATTGTTAAAAATTTGTGTGTTAACTAGGAGAGGCCCTGGAAGTTTGAACTGAATCCATGATCCGGAAGCCTGGGCAGTTAGAACACAAATTTTAAATATCATTGTAAATATTAAGATATTTTTTTTTGTAAAATATTAGATTCATATTTATTTTTTGTCAAAACCAGCATGAGAAGATAAATAAGTCAAATAAATTTATTAATGTTTGCACGTTTGTCTATAAATTTTCATGAAAATCCATTTCCTTTTACCACTTTACTTGTATCAATGATTATTAAGAATTTTATTATTTATTCATTTATTTAATTATTATGAAATATGGAGAAAAATATAGAGATATAGCTGTTACAAAATAACTATAAAAAATATGGCAGAAACGCATTCGAATAATAAATTTAAATCTAGCCGATATAAATTCAAAATCACATCAATTATTAAAAAATTGCTCTTTTAAAAAAACGCTTTTGATAAAACAAAATAATTTAGGGTGGGGGTACATATCTTAAAGCTGATATTTTTGCTTTTGACGGTATTTATTTTCTTCACATGTAGAATACCAATATACTATACCTTTCATTTTATGTTTTGTACAATATTAAATTGATTCATGTATAATGCAACATTTTTTATCATTTTAATGTATCAACAATAATTGCTACTTCTTTTCAGGTTAAGTATGTTTAAATTGACTTCTAACACTTTAATTGCAAAAAATCGATTTGTCCTCATTTTAAAATAAATTTCTGTATGTGTTACTTATCGTTTGTTTCTTTCAGTTAATAATAAATAAAATCTTTAAGAAGATGAAAATTCTTTGATATGTATAGAAATATAAATAGTAAAAGTTTTTTACATTAATTGTTAAGATACATGTTATCTTTGTTTTTTGGGATAAATCCTAATGTAACAGCAATAATCATGCATTCGAAAGGAGCAATATGTGAGGCATATAATATAACTACCTATGCATGATTTTTCGATACAAAACAGTTCTGCTGCGAGCGTGTGTGTGTGTGTGTATTTTTTATACATGCATAGTAATATAGAGGCTACGAATGCTATGAGAGTACGAGGTGCTTACGATATATATAGTTATAATCTACGCAAGCCCTACTACATACTAACATACCCTATACATAAATACATTACCTACTCTTTCTCCTTGTGCAAGTAGAGGTAATACACAAACATATATATATGTATATACAGTACTGGCAGCGTCCATCTCGCATGTACGAGCACACATGCGCGCCGTTTCAGTGAAATACAGGCCTCGCGCGACTCTTTGGCGCATAACACAACTTGCCGAGGAACAAATCAGACGCGCACGCGGTCGGTTTCAACTGTGATCTGTCCTTCTCTTTCTTCTGGCTTCGGTTTTTTTTCTCTTTCGTACGCATTGACTGTACAACTTTTTTTGTTTTATTCACTTATTCATTAGCCGTTTTGTGAAAGAAGTGAGTACGTTTACGTATCACGGATGTAAAAACTACAGTTTTTGTAGTAAGTGGGCAAATAGGTAACGCACGATCATTATGCCTTCAGAGGGGTTGTAACGGAAATGTGTATACTCTATTCACGTTTGTGTTTGTGTTTTTTTAGTTATTATTTACTCTGATACACCGTCGTTCTAAAGTGTGGAAAAGTTGATCATAAAGTGTCAGCCATAACAAAGAATATCCAAAAGCTTCAAAATGCCTAGCAAGAAGAAAAAATACAACGCTCGATTTCCAGCCGTAAGTGTATTAATTTTCTTTTACGAAATTCAGCCTTTTATGCAATATCTCGCGAGTAATTGTTATTTTATGAAAGAAATGTGGCTTGCGATGGCCACGTAAGAGGCGAGGCTAAGCTAATCTGTCTTTTGCGGGAAAATTGTTTTTTCTAGTGGGCATATTTAACCTCACTTTTTTGTTTTACGGTAATACTCACTTTTCAACTTTTACTTTTGCAGGGACGCATTAAAAAAATCATGCAAACGGATGAGGAGGTGGGAAAAGTTGCCCAAGCAGTGCCTATCATAATTTATATCCTTTTTGTACAGTTTTGTGCTTGTCTCTGCCTAGTGCATTTTTTAGATAGGTGTATACCCTGACAAAATCAATTGTGTTGGTTATAGGCTGACAGGCAAAAGACAAGCAGTTATTATTGCGATAATCGCAATGAATTATATTATTATTGAAATATTTATAGAAAATATATATTTTTCTTTTTTATTAAAGTCTTAAATAATAATATAACTCTTTTTTACTTTTTGAAAGAAAAAAATAAATTAGTTCATACAACTTTTAATACTTTCACTTCTGAGAGTTGTATTTATTTTTTTATATTTTTCATTGGTCAGTCTTAGAAATTAATAAATTTATTTTTAATATTTTAGAATTCTTATTTACTGGATTTTACATTTTTTACAAAAATTAATATTGTTTTAATACTGCAAATTTTTTATGAGAATAATACATATTTTTCCTAATGATATATATACCTAGAACATTAGAATTATTTGTTCACTCGCTTCTTACAAAAACTATGCAAATCACAAGTGCTAAGCAAGCAAAAACATTAAGTCCTTCTCACATGTTAGTATTGACTTGATAATTGTTTAAGTTTAATTAGGTTTATAATCAATTACAATATAAATATAATGATATTTTAGGAAGCAATGTATTCTCTCTGAAAGCCGCTTTGACTTTTTGAAAGATCTTGTTAAAAATTTGCCAGACTCTACTGGACCTGATGATGATGTTCATTCAACTGCAACAAATCAAGTTGCTCCATTAAACCATCAACCAGTAACTGCTTTTGATTCTAGGCCATCAATTGTAGTAGATGTTAAGTAAGTATGCATTACAAACAGACTTATTGAATTACTTCAACACTTTTTAATTCTTTAAATGTATAAAGGGTTTAATTAAAATTATTTTTAGTACATCTAAAGACAGCTCGTCACGCATACAAACTCCCGTTCGTAGATCATCAGTTGACAAAGGAGATAAAAACAAACCAGCTAAATCAATTGAAAGCAAGGAAACAGTATTTGCATATGATGCCCCAAAATTTAAAATGTCTGTGCCTACATCTTTTAATGCTAGCCAACCAAATTTTTATACAGAACTGAACAGTAGTCCTAGTGATAATGCTCCAAGAAGTAGTTCTGTCAATCAACCAGTGTCGAATTTTGCTTGTACTGCTAATATTGACGAAGACTATGATACGTAGCAAACCAGTCAAGAATTAATACTATTTATACAATTTATAAAGCATACACTTCATAGTATACGTTGACCAGGTTGAATCTATTGGTCTTCAAATAATCTCAGGAGTTTATAAGAAGGTATAATTTGGCCTTCATTGTGAAGCACAATGAATGATATATAATTACTACAAAATCTATGAAATCCATTTCATAAGTTGTACTGTATAAAGGCAATTTAAATACCTGAACAATATTGACACAAATATTTCTTTTTACTTTAATTAAATAAGTATTTAAAAATTAATTAAGTCTAGTAAGCAATAAGACTGCTATTTTATTTTTTTAATCACTAAATTATTAAATCATACACATTTAATTGAATAATTAAGTTTGCATATAGAGTTACTTTATTTTTTTAAGTTTAAGGTGTGATAATTGTGTGAAATGTAATTGATTTTTTCTTTTTTTTACGTATATATAAGTTTTTCCAATGTATATTTTTTTATCAAAAGTTGCGTTTCGCATTGAAAGTTCATAAAAATACCTTGTACAATATATAAAACTCCATTTAGTCATAAATTTGTTATACTATTTCCTACGTGAAGACAACAAAGCAATTGAATATTTATCTTTAAATAAGAATCACATAAGTATGTACAAAATAAACCACTGTTTTGAAAATATAACAGTATGATAATGTGTAATGTTTTCCATAATCTATTGAATAATGTGACAGTTATGAGTAGATAATATACAATTTTATAAGAATATTTGTAAATTATATTTCTTGTAGCACTTTAAAGTGCCTAATTTGTACGTAATAAAGGAAATTAAAGGAATAAAATGAAAAAGGATGTGTGAGTAAACAAATTGTTTATTGACATTATTAAAAAAGTTTTGATATAAATTTCTCTTCTTTAAGCATATTTACATTATAAATAAATGATAATATACAATTCTAGAAGATTTTTTATTATAAACAATCTAATTTTCTATCGTAATTTTTGACGCACAATACATCGTATTCGCAGTAAATTCATTCTCAAAAAATAGTTTAACATTAGTCCGATTGATTTTTTGTTGCTTTGCTTAGTTTACATTAGTCACCAGTAGTAAATATTTTTATTTTCTAAAGAAACTTGAGAACATAAATTACGGATCAAGTATCTCTACTTTTACAGAGATCATTTATAAAAATAGTTTTTAGGAAATTTTGATGTACAATAACAAAAACATAGATTAAGATAATAATTATATTAATAACGAATTAATATGATAATAAAGTGAATTAAAATTTTAAATATTTCCAAAAATCATATATAGAAAATAAATAAATGGTGACTATATACTTAACTCCCATTGACGAGATAAGATTAAATCTTTCTGATCTTGTCAAAAAATTTCATTTTCATCTATAACATTTTCGGTAATCCGATTCTATTAAAACTTTTTATAACCGGATTTTACATTTTATTTCGTAACTAAGATAAAACCTGCCTAACGCTCTCCAGTTACATTTTATAAAGTCAGGTTTACCTAATCGCATAATTACGAAACTTAAAAGAATGATAAGGCATACATGTACAGCAATAATTGAACATGAATATATAAATATTAATCTAAGAGTTTATTTTTATGGTGCTTTGGCAGAGATACACATTTCGTAGCACCACTGTGATATTTTATAATGTAAACTCTTAATTTATGATTTGTCAAAATGCTTTTTTGTACTTGTACTACTTATTATTTATGCAACGATTTGCACCTTGGTGAACGCGAACAAGTTTTTAAGACCCAATTCAGTTCAATGGTCTATCAAAACTTTACAATAAATCCGATGAAAATCATAAATAATCAAATTTAATAAAATTAAACGCAGTTTTGTTTCACAAAAGTAATTCATTTCTATTCTGATGACTATTCACATTGGAGGCTAATTGCACATATAAAATGCACTCAGCATTAATTACTCTTTGAATTGTTTCCTAGCATTTGAGTCGGATTTGTTACAAATAAAAATCTTTTAAACAATATATCTCGTAATTTTTTTTATTGATTTGACTCGAGTTTTTTGTAAAGAGAGCATATTACTATATTAATTATAAAAATGTACACCTTCTTGACTTTTACACAGATTAAGACGTTTTTGTTACTTTGAAATAAATATTTTACCTTGGTATTATATTTTTGAAAATAAAATAGGTTAAATTCATTCCATTAACTACATATTTAATAATGCAATGAATAAAACGAGCGCATGAAAAGCGATAATGTTTATGTACACATCGTTACTGATATTGCAGTTTTTCAAACTTCCATTATATTTTAATATTTTTTAGATAATTAAATTAATATTTTGCAATTCGATAATATAATGGAATATAACATAATGGATAAGTATTTAAAGATATGCGTCAAAGTAACATAATCTCTCAATATCTGTCAAAATACAAAAAGAAAGTGACTCTTGTCACTTAATTATCTGCATTTCCTTCAAACAAAGATTCGCATTTTTCTAATAGTCGAAGAACAGGATTAATATTATATGGAAATAAATCTTTTGAAACCAGTCTATCAATTGCTTGCTTTAGATTTGCTAATACTGTCATAGTATCGCTTAAATCTCTGCCGCAGCATGATACAAATTCGGGCCAAAATCTTCTGATGTACTTTAAAAACCTGTACAGATACAGTAGAAAGCACGTTTCGTTGCTAACAAGAAAGTCTAGTAATACATCATGATCATGAGAAACCGCTCTTATAAATTGTACAAAAGTTAACGTTGGGCTTAACATATTTCCTAAATCATTTTGCGGGGGACCTCTATAAAATAATCCATTTGCGACGTCCAAACAACATACCATCCCTTCGATTAGAAAGTCGTCCTGATCGTGAAACATCTGAACAACCCATTGGGATAAAGGCATTTCTGGGTGAAAAGGCATCAGTGCTTTTACACATTGATCTAATTGTCTGAGAACTTCCCTAATACTTCTTTCAATAACTGCCATGTCTGCATCTAAATCTTCTGCTTCAGAGGCTAACGAAGAATCGCTTGAGTCGCTACGTGTTTCCTTAACAGTTACTGCAACGCTTTTTAATACTAGAAGCACAATTTTTTGTAGAAGTGGTTGATCACTTTCACCAGTTCCACCACCAAACCTTCCAGATCCATGACGATAAGGCAATGAATCTAATAGTCTCCAATCCTTTACTGCTCTTACTACCAAATGTGCTAATGAGCATGGTTCATCTGGGAGCACATCCTGCAAGGCCAAAGTACTGCCATAACAAAGTACTTCATTGAACAAACTGAGGAGGTGTCGCCATATAACTCCAGGAACATTAGAATTTAAAAGCATAACTAAATTATCCAATTGTGTGTAAAATAATTTTGTATCTGAAACAGATAAGTTAGCCTTAACAGATATTATTGACTCCCAAAGGTGTAAAAACGTTATAACAGCAGATTCATGCTGCGGAGTATAAGAACCAATAATGGCATCAAATTTGGAAACTAAGACGATCCATTTGGATTCTAGAGCCTTGACACACATTGCCTTTACAGGAGTACTGTCTAAACTTTCTGGATCTGAAATATTTATAATGTTACATCCTGGTGGAGGATGAGATGTTTCAGAATCTTCCAGAGGATGAATACTGCAGTCTTTATGTTCCACTACTTTCTTTACTACATCCAGAGTGAATAACATTTGAGTGGGTGAATGAGTATTAACCAAAGATTGTGTCAGTCTTTCGAGCCAATGGGCTTGAACTCCTTCCTTTGTAATAATAAAAAAAGAAGCAAGGGCTCTACTGGCAGCAAAAGATATAAATTTGTTATTGGTGCATGATAAGTCAATAATTTGATCAACAATACCATGTTCGTTTCTTTGCAAAGCCTTGCACACATCTGCAATACGTCCACACATTACCCCTCTGTGATTTTGTTTTATAGCTACATCAAACAAAAGTTGCAGAGCACTTAAAAATTCTAGACATTTATCCGGTTCCCATTCTGACAAAACTGTTGTTCTAAACTCTCTGTCATTACCATTACTAATAAATGGTTTACGAAGGCTACTTTCAGATACATTGCACAAACATTGCCCTAAAATACTATTTTGTAAACGTTCAATGTCCGAGGTTTTATCATTTTCATCTTCATCATTTTCAACAATTCTTTGCTTCTTCTTTTTAGGTCCCTCCATCTTATCAGTAGGAGGAAAGCCACGAGATTGTTGAAGTACCATGAGCAGAGAAGAAGTCCGTTTTAATGTTGCATCAGTTTACTTAAGTTATTCTTGTTAAGATATTCATTGCTCTTTAAAAATGAAATTGGATGTTGCTGTTGAATACTGACAATGTAAGCATACATTGCTATCTGCAAAGATTAAGAAATTAAATTAAAAAATGTTGTTTACTTTTAAATAAACAATCAATATATTACTAATGTAATTTTATTACAAACATTAGAATAAATTTATTTACAAAAATAGTAATAGTAATTATTGTATCCGATTTTAACTTTAAAAATACTTAAATTGGTATCAAGAAACTTTGAAGTTGTTTGTTATTTTTCATAAAATGTAGTATATAAATAATAGTGAATATAGTTACTAATTTAAAAAAAATATCTACTATAAATACAGTAAGTCAAGTACACTAAAAGTACTTGATTCAAGCAGAAAGCGTGAATTTAAAAATTATTATTTTCAACGACTCTTGAATTATTAAATATTCTAAAATAGTATTTAATAATTGAAATTGTGCTAAATAGTCTAATGTTTAAAATTGACCACTGTAAGAATTAACATCACCAAGTTTTGAATCAAAATGGAGTTTTTTTCAGAAACTCCATGTTTCGGCTACTGTACTTACACGCTGCATCACCTCAGCAACCAAGCATCCACTCCTCTGGTCCACTCACCACCCATTTCCTGAGACCTTCCCTAGATTCTTTCTCAACTGTGGACTTGTATTGAAAGCAAAACCAGCTCCAGGAGTCCGCTCCAGGTGGAAAAAATCCAGCAGGTTAACAGCACATCAGCACACACAACAACCCCCTCTTCTTTGGCTACTGTGCCCGGGTGAAAAGGGCTTCGGCGTGCTTCCACACTACGCAGTCGCGTCACCAACTACCTGTTGCGCTCAGCTCGCAACAGAACTCGACTTCCAGGCTGAGAGTCGTCTTCACGGATACCCAGTAGCGCGTCTCTCCTTCGCACAGAGAGACACGCACTCTCTTTCTCTCTCACTCCCGAACGCACCGCAACGTTGACGCCGATTTCCCTCTGCCTGACCAGCGTCGACTTGATTTCACCGTTTAAATCACTGGTTCCAACTTGAACTGTTCAACAGCAGATCTTCTCAAGTGTCGAGGCCGTGATCCAGGTGTTCGGAATGTCGAGGATCAGCGGTGAGAGCAGCAGCAGCGCAACCCAGGAGCAGCGGTTTCTCGATGCGCCGTCGTGCTGAGGAGAACGGGAAGAGCTTCTGCTCTGTTGCCAGATCGCCGGCGCGCCACCGTGTATTCGCGTAAAAATGCACCTGGTCGTCTATTTTAGCTCGAAAGTCCGAATTTTTTTTAGCAAACGATAACTTACACTGAGAAATCCAAGTCTGCCGCATCCGCGAAGCCGAAAATCCGAGCTTTTTGGGTCCAAAGCGACTTTTGGCGATGAGCATGATGTGGAGCCGCGTAACACGGTAGCTGCCTCTGGCGCATTCCACGACGCACTAAATGCCGATTTCGTCCCGATTGCAGTTAATCGTGACGAGAGTGGTGTACAAGTTCGTCAAATATTCGAGAATGAATGTTCGTAAAGATAATTGCATCAAGACCGACGGGATTCGCGAGAAAGTTTCAGAAATTAGACAATAATAAGTGGCAACGCCGCAATCGAGCTGCCGCCATCTCGCGGCTCTCCAGTTACAGGCGCGCGACAGTTTGATTTTTTTACGCGCAACGTTTAATTTTTCTCCGAATCTCCGGACACATCCTCGCTTGTTTACGCTTGCACAAACCTGTTAAAAAAGAAAACATTTTTTTGAAAATTAAATAGTAAAAATAATGAGAAAATATAAAATAAGAGAATTCTCGTGAATAACGTTGTAATAGCACTGTTAAATATTAAAAGAGAGAAGTTTAAAATCTCTGTATAATAATTAGTATGAGAGCATTTATTTTCAATTACTTTATTCTTATATCAGTTTATATTTCGTTTTTTTTTCAATTTTTTAGGTTTTCAATAAATTACAATTTTAAAACAGTATAGATTATATAAACTTTTCTTCTGTTTTATCAGTTTTAATATTAAAAAATAAAACATCTATAGGTATGGCTTTATTATATAGATATATATACTGCTGACGTACATAAGACGTTGTTTAAACACGAAAGATAATTTAATAAAAACGGCTTAGATAAAACAAGGAACTTATTTAAAACTTTTAATCAAACATTATAAAATTGAAGTCAAATTTAAATTTTCAAATTGTAAATCTGATTTGTAAATTCTTGCAGGAAGATTAGGTATAAGTTTATCATTATTTCTTAGCAATGTTTAAAATGTTTTCAGACTGCAGTTTGTTCTTTTGCTACTAAAAAATTTGAAAAGGATTTGCCGAGAAAACTTAGAAATTTCATATAATTTGACGACGAATTGTATTCTACTTTATTTTTAATTTGCATTAAATTTCAATATTCTCTAAGTTTATCTTTCATATCTTTAATTCATTTAGAGAGGTATAATAATAGGAGTTATAAGTCAATAATCATAATAATAATTTATTTCTAATGTATAAATTTATATCTGTTTGCATTTTTCCTCAAAGAAAAAATATTTTATTATTACACTGATTATTCACACAAGTATATATTTTTACATCTTACGTTTTTACAATTAAAATTTTAACAAGAATTATTTAAAATAGTGCATTAATATAAATAAATATCATAAGCACTAATTTTAAGAAATTTTTATATTTATTAAAAAATTAATCTTTGTATTTTCATTCAAAATAGCTTTTCTTTTTACATTCACAAAGAAAACATTTTTGTCTGCGTTAAAAATAAGAACTCTCGTTCAGTCAGAAAAAAAGAGTAAATCCTTCGTTTGCTTAAAGTAATGAAAGTGGTCATTTTCTTTAAAACGTACAGCAAAAAATGGCTTATGTTTTTAAAAAGTCTCTTTTTGAAAAAACATAATATTTTTTTTTAATGTAAATAAAAAAACAAGTATCATTTTTTAGATTCTCTTTTTACAATATCGCGTTCTCTCGATATATAATGTGTAATAGATGAAATTACAATTAAATATAAATTTTTATTTAAATGTCTCAAACAAACGATTTATATATAGTTTGATTCATTTTCCGAGAGCAACAATTTCGAATGAGAGGCTTTGAAAATCATTTACGAAAAAGTAACTTCAAAAAAAGTCACTACAGAAAGGCAAACAAATTATTTGTTTATTCAAAATCGTCGCCGGATCGTCGGACAAGCAAACAAACGTTAATTAAAGTCCATTTGAACTCTGCAAATTAATATTATATCCTTGTTTGAACGCGCTCTTTCGAAGAGGGGCAACGTCCGTAATCCAAATAATATCATCCCATTAGATTCTTCCAAAACGAGAAGCCGGCTCGCCATTACATCACTGCGCGCAGCTTCGTAGCTCGACCGACTGCAGGCTTTATTCTTTTTATCGACGGTCCAAAGAGGAGAGCTGCCTAACTCTCGGATGACGTCACTTTGCGAGAGAGAGAGCGGGGCCGTTTCACCCCCCGAAGCGCGCGCCGCGCATTTGTGGAACGCCAACTAAAGCTATTGTCGATCGACTAAATATAGACTTTTTGTAACGTGTGTCGCGGGCACGCGAGCCGGAATTCTTATTTTCTCGCGTCTGCTCTTCTATATACGCGCGTTGGAAATAGGTGTTCGGCGCCGTCGGTTCTGTGCGTACGTTATACGTGTGTGTCGGATAAGCTCGGGGTGCCTTGTGCGCTGTAGGAAAATTCGTATAGGGTGAATATTGCTCGAGAGTGTAGTAAATGAGGGCGTTTCGCGGAAATTGATATTGCGAAGCCCTCCCAGCGCAATGATTTTATGTAATTTCAAGAGGGATATGCCGAGCGTGATTTTCAATTATCGGATCAAGATTATGCATTCAAGTAGTTTACAGAGCACTTTATTGATTCACTTCTATTAAATTAGAAACGTATGATGCTGATCGAACATATTAACATATTCTTGTTTTTAATAAATACACACTTAATATAAATTAAACTCTAATTCATCGTCAAATTTTGAGTTTTTGTTGTAAAACATCATTGACATTTTTCACTACTATTATTAAAGAGCATTCCATTTACACGTTACGTATTGAAAATGGATTATGCTACAAACACGGTCCGTTAAAACATACTTTAGTATGTAAAAACATTTTGTTTATAGATTATAAGTTAGCACACCCAAACCGTAAAGCGTTTTGTGTTAATTTTTTGCGATCGGGCGACGCACTAATTGGCCCTCATATTATAAAGTGACCCTTATTATAGCAATTAAACTAATTAGCTATAGTGATATATAAGAGAGGCTTGCACGTCTGAGATATTTGTGCGAACTCACGCAATATGCTCTCGAGCGCAATTTAATTTGAAATACGCGAGGTGAAATTTTAGAATGCTAAAGATTTAATGCGCTGTTAAATTTTCCGATTAAAATTTTACCGCACCGAAACTTTCTACCTCAAATTAAGAATTAAAAACTGCGCACGAATTAATCTGGTTCGTATTTAAATTATGCAAAAGAGCCTTAAATTCTTAATACATGGAAATTCTAAAGCGCTCAGCAGAATTTTTACGACGCCGGTAGTTTCGACTTATTAAATTACATCTAGACTAAACACATTTTCCAAGTTTCAAAGACTCTAGTTATATTTCTAGTTTATTCCCCGACAGAAGGCAGTATAATGCCTTAAAATAAAATTTAGGGTAAGTATTTTCGAGCCGTGAATCTCGCGTGAAATGTGAAATCGATATATAATCGCTGGAAAGTGTACGGGGAACGGGAAGTTATTAGCGCGTTTGAGTAACTTGCAAACCCCTTTTTCCTTTATCGCGCGGCATTCATTTAGCGAAGCGTGAAAAGCCTCGCGCAAACTTGTTGCTTGGGACGTGCGCGACAACGCTCGGAACTCCGCACAATACCGTGAAAATTGCTGATTGCGATTTCACACCGCCGAACCTACCTATTTTATTACACGATTGCCATTTATTTACTCTCGGCGTTTAAAGCTGTAAATATACGTTTATTTTTTTTTAACTTTGACAATAGTTATTTTCTTTTATAAAAGTTATTAGTGTGCTAATTATTATAAGCTGAATGAAAGCATTAAATATAATGTTAGCAGAGTTTCATCCAGAGAAGTTTGAAATGTCGGGGACGTTATTGAAACTTTGACAGATAGATTGTTTTTCAAGCCTAAAATAGAAGAATATTAATTAAATTCAATTGGAAGTAAATTTAATGGTAGAGTACCTTTATAAGTTTAGTATAAATTATTAAAATTACGCAAAAGTTTTAGCATTATGAAATATAGTCATTTTCACCCCGATTCAAAGACTGTCCTCGAATTAATGACGAATCCGGTCGTTTTTCCTAAAAAGTTTTCTCTGGATATAAAACAGTTTCATTTCTTGAAATTTTTAAGCCCTACCGCCCGATTAAAAGTTGTTTCGAGACAAAAATTTGTAATCAAATAAAGATGTAATCGAGACGAAAGAGTGCGGGCCATCGCGAAGTATACTTGACAGCTCTTGACTCGTTCTGCGCGAGGAATTCACTTTACAAAATATCCTTTGTGTTACAGTGTATGTGCAGAGATATAGCCAAGTCTAAATAGTAGAATGAAGAGCTGGATCGAGCTTTGGATGCTTTTGAGTTTGCACGTTCGCTTTTCAATTAGAAAACGCCCGACGAGACGCAGTGCCATCGCTTTTTATGGTTTAATAAATAGTACAGTCTGCATATTTTTAATTTTTCAATCTTAAAACCTTCATGTAAACCCTGCTTTGAAAAAAGAGCTTTTAAATGCTTTCTGTAGATGAGAAATTTTTATCATCCGAGAGTGGCATACGTTTTAAGATATTGATTTTACTTCTCGGGTTTGAGGATAACAGTTATATATGATTCTTGGAAGTACAGAATCTGTAAATTAGAAATCATTAAAATATTCCAAGTTGGCTTTGACGACGTAGTTTTCAAAAGATAAATATAAATGAAAATAATATATGGTAAGTAGTTTTTTTTTTATTAATAATTTTTATTTAGAAGTTATATACTGCATCAACTTATATAAGCAAAGAAAAATATGCTGTTTACAATTTTGACAACTATATTATATTAAAATATTATTATTATAAAGCTAAAATAATCATCAGTCATGTACTCGAGGAATGATTCATTTGACTAAATTTTCAAATGTTCTTTACAAGAAATATTTTTATAAAATGATTATAGAAATATTTGTTCTCGTCGAAAATATTGTATTCAATATGTAAGAAAATTTTTGCAACTTCTAAAAGCTTCTCTAAGCAGGAATTGTCAAAACGATAATATCTGTTTCGTTTTCTGGGTCTACCTTGCCCTACTTTTCCATCTTCGTATCATGATGGCACATAAAATCAAATTTCGTTGTTCACGTAAATTTAAGCAATATTTTAGTAATTCTGTGTCACTAAAATAGTTTAGCTAATATCCTGAAAAATTTGAGTCAGAACGAAATAATAATCGTTTTAATCGAAATTTATGAAAATTGAATAAACTCTCGATGCATAAAGCTGTAAATACATTTTAATTTTCATCTATAGTATTTTTTCACCTAATAACAAATGAAAATAATAAAAACATAATAGAAATGCTGTATATTTATATTTTTTTATTTTATTGTTGATTGTTGATGAAAACATTGATTGAGTATATATAATATTTTATGACGTTTAGTGTAAATGCATTATTGCATTGCATTTTAACGGATTTAAATTAAACATATTTGCATTGTTTGGACTAGTTTCAAAAGAATGAAATTATTTATTCGCGCACGTGATTTATTCAAGTCACAACGTACGTTTGTAATAAAATAAATATTAGTTTCAATATCGTATATCACAAGTACGATTAACACAAGTAGTTCAGCTTTGTCTTAAATTATTTGTAAACGTTTTAAATGCAACGAAACATTATTACAATAAATCGATTTATACTATGTCGTATTTATGTTATGTTGTATTTTCGAAACTTTTCATTCAAATTTTTCATTCAAACTGGTGATACGACCATTGCTTTCATTATAATTTTGGCTTTATAAAGATTCCATTATAAAAACAGTCAAAATCAAGTATTCTTTCTTTCGTAGCTAAAACCATACATTAAATATAATCAGAGCCCAAATTTTCCTTCTGCATCGTAGCTTACATTTTTAAAGATTTAAACATCGTGACAAGAGGAAGAAGTGGAACTTTACATGCTCGTGGACTATATTGGCGGTTTATGCGTTGTGTTTGTATATTTGCTACCGTCATTGTTGTTGGAAAATCTCTTGACATTTTATGATTTCCAGATTTCGTCTATAAACTTTAAACTGCCGGTTATGTAGATGCTATTGTTTTTAAATGCTTATGTAGATGCTATGTACTCAAAGATGAATCGGATGACTACATCGACTTATTTGTAGGTACACTGAGAGAATTTTTCGATATGAATTACCGTAAAACTCACTACAATCGTGGGACGTCGCGATTTTGTAGGAAACTTAATGCATTTCTTCCTTAAAAATTATTAATCATTCAAGACAATTTTTGAACGTAACGTAAAATTTTAGTTACGCACATTAAACATTTTTAGCAGTCATTTTTCTAAAACTTTGGTTAAATATTGACGTATATTGAATAAAAAAGTGTTGAACGTCGCGTTAATTTTTCCGATCCGTCACGGTAATTTTTTCGGTTAGGTGAGCTAGGTCAGTTCGAACGTTTCTGACTACAATTTTTTAAAGTTGAAACAATAATTCTTGTAAATA
>UCOM01003390.1:0-18220 GCA_900474385.1 Ormyrus pomaceus | reverse complement strand
TTTTATTTTGTTAGCTGTTCATTAAATTCTAAAATGGACATATAAAAATAAAATAATAATACAAAAATAAATAATTAATTAAATATAGAATAGTTTGAAATTATGTTGTTGACGTAGATTGTTTTAATCAATCTCGGAGATAATATTGGAGCGATAAATTAGTTAGAAGGAAGCTAAATGCCAATGAATTGGCAGTGGTTTTTTCATCTCTACCAGGGCAGGGCTTGGCTGGAATTTCAAAGCTATTTTTCTCCATTTTGGCTGGACCGAGTAGTCAGTTTTTGTAGTGGCATATTTTTTGACGCTATAAACGGTGGTAATAGTTTTGTACCTATTTTTCCCCGATTACATTTTAGCTTTGGAGATCCTCTTTGCAGAACAGAGATTTAAAATCTGTACATTTACGAAAAATTTAGCATATAGATTTACCACTGAGAGGCTTGAAAGATGATATCTCAAAGGGGAGTCGCATTGGTTACGGGCTACATTGGATATCCAGACCGTATCAAGTACTCTTCCCTGGATTAAAATTCTAAACTTTCAACAATTGCGTTGAATATAATTACGTGTTTTTAATGTAAAATATTTTTATTAGACATGGCTTACGTTTCTATACTATTAGTTTTGGTTTCTCGCTAACTTGTCATAAATTTTGCAAAATAAATATTCATTCTATGAATTAAATTTTTATCATTTTTTATTAGTTGCAAAGCTTATTAACGTTACAAAACTTGTCTACATTTAAATTAAATTAAAAAAACCTTTTCATGGATCACAGAATTATAATGAAATATAATAGTATATCCTCGCCAATTAGTTCTGGTCCAGCTCGCAGTTAAAATAATTTTAACGTTTCAAGCATCCAGTGCGCGCATCGTCATTTATCGACTCGGTGATGACCGAAAAACTATCCTTGCTGTCTACGGCGCATTAATTTGCCACGCTTCGTTTTATCGATCGCCATCGAAAACAGAGCTTTAAGCATTTTTTTCGGGATTCGTTTCCATATTGCCGTCCGACAGTCCCGTATTTTTGGATTAACGCGCTCTCGTGGTCTTTCCTGCTTAATCCTCGAGAGTTTGGTAAAAAAATAAACTGTTTACACAACGGAACAATACTAGAACGATATACAGGATATGCGAGGCTTTTATTTACCCAGTTGCTGACGTGTTGGCTCTCTCTTTCTCTCTCTCGCTCTCAATCGGAGAAGCTACAATATTTTTCTAGCCCGATTCCGCGCAAAAGTGCAGGATAAATAGAGGTATTTCACCAAGCCGAACTCCCTTCAAAGAGGAATGTATATAGTGCGCGCGACTTTTAATTTGCCTAATGCGATAGAAGATAAACAGAGAGGTGGCCGGGGCGATTGCATCGTGGATGTTTATTTTGAAAATTAAAACTTAACGTTGAACTCGTCAAAGGGAAAGGGTAAGGGAATTTAATCATTCCGTTTATTCGAATGAACTTTCGATATATTAGTTCGGTGGCGATTTAATTATTTAAGAAGACTGTCGCGACACATGTGACTGGCAGAAAAGGCTTTTTTTTTTAAAGAAGTTAAACATTTCGGACAAAATCAACTCAAATATTAATTATTCTCGATGAAAAAGATGGGCGATTCACTCGACATAGAAAGTGCGGTCATCAGCCGGGCCATTCTTAGGTCATCGCTCATTAATACACCGCAGCTCCTGCCGGTATTAAAACGCGTAAACACTCGGTCAACGACAATGGCAGAGCCATCGTATCGTTTTGCAGCAGCAGCAGCAGCAGCAGTCCCGGCAGCGGCGGTGGCAACGGGAGCATCATCGGCACACAATCCGCAATTTACGCAGCAGCGGAGCGGCATCGGCGCATAAACAATGCCGCTCGCGGCCTCTCCGCACAATGAGTTAGTATTATAATCCGATTGAGTTTTAGGCCCGTTGCAGTGGACTGCGAGCCAGAGAACCGATTACAGATGTTGGCTCGATTGTCGAAGCACTCTTCCAGCGGTTCGGCCGCGGGAGCAGCGATCTGAAAATGACGAACGCGCGTAATTCGTAGGTGGCGGCCGCGCCCATATTCCCCGTACCCCCGAATCGTTTGGATTATTTGTGAATTTCTGCTCGGCCCCCCTGCTCCTGGCACCTTGGCAATTACGCCCGCTGATTTATCGGTCGAAAGTACACAGATTGCTTTTCGAACACCTAGCCAGGCTTTTTCTGCTAATTTGCTTTTGTTACAGAGGCTCGTGAGAAATAAGCGCGTGCTCGAATGAGCGGAAATTCACTTATTGCTCCAGCTGCGATGATATTCATTTAGATGAATCAAACTAAAGCAATCTTATCAATTATCGGGGTATTACGGTTTATCGTTTGAAAAGAATGTGACGAACATTCTTAGACAAAACTGAACATAAAAGTCTCCTAGCATCATTTGAAAATTATATACACTGTCAATTCATTATTCATGTATAATTTTGTTTATTTATTTTTTTTTTTTTTTTAGTAATTAGACATCTACGCAATTTAACTTGCTTGTTATACAAAGACAAACGGAATAATATTAATTACAAGTATTGAAAATTTCATTGTTTTTTTACATCAATTAATGAAAATTACGAGCTTTCTATTATCAACATTAATTTTATACGTTTGGTTATTGCTTTTTGAAATTTATTTCAAGGAATTGCATCGCATTTTGAAACAAAGGGAAACACAATGCTTTTATAAGCTTTGTTATATACAAATAAATATTAAACAATGTTTTTTTTCTCTTGTTGGACAAAAGATAAAAAGTCGCAAACACGTTTAATCGCGTAAAAGTTTCATGAAAAATGAAAACTTTTATGGGATAGATTTTGTAGTATTTGCACATTTTGGTTCGCGCGAAAACTGAATTTGATCTAAAAATTTAAAAATCTAAAGTGGTACATCCGACATGGCTGAAAAAAAATTAATAGCCACATTCCATAAAAAGTTTTCAATAAAAAGGATTTTTTCGATTTTTCGTTAAAGCGTTAGAGTTTCCGAGAAAAACATGTAGAAAAAAATGCTAAAAGCATTTTTATACGCGGGAGCTCGCATACCAAAAAACCTGCCCACCGGGTATACGAAGAAAAATAAAATACACAAAATCTCGACAGATTTTTTCGATTCTTTCCGGTGGTGCACGAGTATTTTTTCCTCAAAAAAGGTTTACGGCCGATTTCCGTGTTTTATTTGTTCTCGGGGCTTTAAGGTTCGATTACGAATGAGTTGAACCCCAGTCGGATTTATGAGAAAAATGGGTCGTACGCGCCCGGTGGCTTTTGGCGAAGGCTCCCCGTATATTGTTAAATAAATATAAAGAATTTCAAGCTCGTAAAATTTATTTCTTTATCTCTAGAATATCAAATATTATGGTCCAAAGGTGCATTTACATCCAAAGGGCTTCTAGAACCAGTAATAATCGTCAAATTTATATATTAAATGTGTCCCAAAAATAAAGAAAGCTCCAATCGATGGTCGAGGCCAAGGTCACGATTGGATGCGCCATGAAAAATGCTGAAACTTTCTTAGATTTACCTATTTCTGGAAAAGGCTTTGCTGTTGAGGTATTTAGAAGTTTCCATTCTTCTTGGACATCTTTTATAATGGAGCATGTTTCAAATAAGTATAGAACAGTTTATCATATCGTGAAAAAAGGCAAAAAATAAATTAGAAGGTATAATTCTTGTCACCCTTGAAAGAGTGAATATTTAGTAACTTTTTTTAAAAATTTTTTCCTGTTACATTTCATGCTAATTTTTTACTATAAAAACTTACAGTGAGCCAAATAAACAGCAAGTCAGCATGGAGGCTGCCAATTCCTTAACGAAAAAGAGTAAAAAAAACTCCAAAATACCCAGCAGTAATTGCGATGGGTATATACGTGCCTGGGCGCGTTAACAGGTCTTCAGCCTGCCGCCGTTTCTCGTATTTCAACACAAAAGAGAATCTATAATAACGAGTACGAGCGAGTTAACGAGAGGAGATAGGGGAGGCTCGCGCAGTTGGCTGCTTTACAGAGAATCGATTAGTGCTTGCAGCTAGATGATATAGCCGATGCTGGCCGCTTCACCTCCAAAGCTAAATAACGCATTTTGCAATAGACAGTGAAAGCTTTTAGAGTAGGCCATTCCGATATGGGATACCGATTGAACGAGCTCATCCGCGCATCCATGCATAAGTAGCTTCGAAAGCTGCCTGCAAACGCAAGATTTTTTTCTCTCTCGACGATCGCGAAGAAAGAAAGAGGCGAAACAAGGCTGCTCGCACTCGACAATTCCATGCGAACAAAGCCAGATCCTTGACCACCGCGTGAACACTAGGAATTATAATCGAGCAGCCGACAATGCCAGGCAAGACTCGCTCTCTCGGTAGGTTGAATAGATTTTCGCAGGCTTGCACTTAAACCCCGCGGACTGAAGCGTTCGCGCCGTACATATTGTACGCTATAGGCCAGCGAATGCTCGGACTAGCCGCGCCACTCATTCATCCGGCGGAAGTCGAGTTGATTGGTCGAAAATTGATTTTCCTCGTTCCTGCCGCCTGCGGCTTTCTCGTCAATAACTCCATCAGCCGCAGGTGATGAAAACGAGTGTGAGGAGAGAGAGAGAGAGAGAGGCCGACTACCACTACTGGGGACTAATACCATCGCAATACGGCAACTAGCCGGCTGCGCGGGGCTACGTGTTTTCCGGCTTTTTTCCCTGCCGATCGATCGATTTCCTCTCATAAATCTCGCGCTCGCGGCCGGGGAGTGAACGCGAGCGCCGAGGTCCATCGATGAATGATTCAGCGTCGATTCGTTTTCATTAGGCGTGCTTTTTTCCCTCGCCGACATAAAAAAGAAAGGAAGAAAGAAAAAAAAAATAATTTCAGTTTGTTCGCGAACACACCACATCTGATTTGCATGCAAATTTAAAGAGTGCTCCGGCGGATTATTCAATTCGCGCGCTCTCGGGCTATGCTTGAAAATTTTTCTCGCACAATATTGCGCTTCTATATTCATGAGATGCGGCGCAACGAGTGGAGGAGAGAGAGAGAGAGAGAGAACTTCTGGCGATGTCGCGCAGTCGGTTCGGTATATGCACTTCAGCCTCAAGATCCTTACAGAAGTAAATATACGTGCGAAATGGAAAAAGCGATCAAGCTCTTGAAGGAATTTCGGCTGGCTTACAATGCATTTGCCAGAAGCCACTGGAAAATGCAGTTTTTGTAAACTGTCGGAGCTTTTTCAAGTGTGGCTTTTTCAATTTTTCAAAAGATTGATTTTCTAGTTTTCTATAGTATGCAAAACTGATTCAAAGCATATTATTAAATTAAATACAATTTGAGCAAGGGCGTGTAGTTTTAAGGTAAAATGAAATTTTAATTTCAACATTTTCTGACATTCACAATCAAGTTTTGAATTGAACTTTTAAAGTTAATGTAACAGAAAATAAAACGTTAAATTATTTAGCTTATTTTAAGGTCGGCTTTTACTCTCAAATTTTACTGTTTTCCAAATTGCAACGAGACCTGCAGTTGGAATTCCATTACGATGTTATCAGAAATAAATACAAAACGGGTATTCATTGGTAACTGAACCAAAACAGAGTATGCGAGAAATTTCACACAATACACGTCAAAAATATATAAAAGCATTCTAATGAGTTTAATGAAAAAACCAAATAAAAACTATTGCGTCCACGTAAATTAAAAATCGAAAGGCGAAAGCTTTCCCGCAAATGGAAAGCTTTGGCTTTAAAACAGCCAGTCGCCTCGCCGCTGGAAACGTCAAAGCTTTATAACGCCGCGGTCGCGAATAAGCCTTAACATAGATTCGGCAGAAAGGAATCTCAAGATATATAGAATTCGATTGAGCGGCGCGCACGTTTCTTCGGTCAACTCGATCAACTCTCCGGCTGGTTCGAATTCTCCGCTTTCAAATACGTATATATACATAGTAAATACTCGTCTCCGAGTTTGGAAATTTCGAAACTCAGTCGTCGTCGTCGTCGTCGTCGTCGCCCGGCAGCTCTAACCGAGTTACTTACGTGGGCTTTTGCTCCGCGCTTTCTTCCCGCTCAATCGAGACAGCGAAGGACTCGGCGCGATGCGTTCGGGAGTTAGAGGCGCATAATGATAATATTTATTCAGGAAATTTCCAGCGACGACGAGGGCGACGCCGACGTCTTTGCGACTGCCTATCTCAATGGCCTCGATTTTAGCGGAGATGTTGACCTTTCCTTTTTCCAATAATCTTCCTCGCTCTTCGCCGGGGAAAGCTTCTTTTCGCCTCTTAAAATCATACGAATCTGAATGCTTAAGGAAAGAAATTTCTGTTTCATCTTTTCAATTAAAAAAAAGCTCTGCAGATTCAAAGTTTCTCGGAAAATCGTGAAGCGAGGTATCGGGTAAGGTAGTGTGGAGTCAACGGAGAAAATCCAGAAAACCAGGATGAAGGAAAACCAAGATTAACTTTATTATCACGAGTGCTATAAACAGCATTCGAAAACATTACGTTAAACTCTGCACCGGTCGTCTCACACATTTCCGCTCGACTTTTCCATTTTAAAGAGTCCGCTAACTCCCACTGACCAATACTAAATTATACACCGAACTAGATCTTGTTTTCCCGACGTCGAGTGAAATTTATTCCTGCAATCCCTTGTATTTTTTGAACCTCTCCCACTTAATCCTCCTGTCATCGATCACGACGATCGCACAGCGCACCGTGGCGATGGTCGTTAAGCCGAGTGAAACGATACTCCGTCTGACGAACGCTTCGCGAGTCCCGCAAAAAAGAAACGGGGGTGGAACGCTCGCTGCTTTTTCTCCTTTACGGGGAATCCATTAGGTGACTCGAGAGCGCGCAGCGCAGCGCGGCGGGCCCGCGAGCGATGGAAAATAATAGCGGCGGCGGCGGCGGCGGCGCGCGCAGTGACGCACCCGGAACTTTGATTTATAAGCGCAATTATATCTGCTTCGAAAACTTGGCGCGCGATGTATAGCGGCTCCCCCGGCTTTATCCTCGTTTTACTTTAATTTTCCATCTCGCTGGAGGCCTGGAAAACGTAATTAAGCGCCGAGATTAAACGGGCTACAGAGAAAAAAGGGGGAAGACCGAAGACGTAACCGTATCTCTATATAGGTTTTGAGTTTTTCTTCCCTCGCGCTCCATTGTTTTTCCCAGACTTTATTCTCAATTTAATACGTGGCCGGGGTACCGAGCAAACTTTTCATTGCTCGTCCCTCTCCCCTTCTTACAAGCGAGTGTGTTTCACCTCGTCAGCATGATGCAATTCCGCGCTCGGCTCATTTATTTACAGACTTTTTTCTGCACATAAATCAGTTATAGGTCGAGATTGGCAAGAAGAGGAGGGGAACGCGGCGGTGGAGCAATCCCCGAACTAATCCCGGGATTACAACCTTAGGATTGAAGCCTCTGCGTATATATGTATGTGTGCGAACGCGGCTTCCTTCCGGATCTATCTATCTATTATTTTCTATGCGCGAATGGGAGAGAACTCTCGGACGTGGGCATTTGCCCGCTCAATAATTCACCGTCCCAGGGTGGGAGAGAAATGAAGGCAAGCTCGATTGGCGCGGATAATTAAGGGAATTACTATTTTATCAAATGGTCGTTGTCGATACAGGCGACTAAATAAACGATGTGTTTACCTTTCAACGTGCATTTCGCGGGGTAAAAACACGGGTTTTACAGCAAATTTTCTGAAACTTATTTAGCTGCTGCTTATTTGTGTTACTTTATAATACATTGGATCGGTTGAGGGGAAAAAGTTGCTTTGAATTTTAGTGGACGTTTTCAGACACTTCTCTTCATCCAAGTTAAATATACTTATGAGTGGAAAAATTATTTAGTTTATAGGATCGCGAAATCTTCTGAAACCAAGTTTTTAATCAACGATTTAATATCGGATTACCCTTTGTAATTTCGAATTCTTGCGTTGAATTCTAAATTATGCTTTACATTTTTTATTATGCTGAATTTTCAATTGCAGATTTAATGTTGCATTATGTGATTTGGAATTCGCTGTACTATAAAGGGTGTCAGTTCAAAGTGGTGAATTTTCACAAGATTTGTAAAATTGCTAATTTTAAGGTTTTCTAGAAATAAGATTTTCTTTTTATAAAGACAACTATTTCAGAAGTATTTTTTTTTTATCTAAACTCAGAGCAAGAAAATGATTTCTGCATCACTTATCGAGAAACAATTTTTAAAATTAAACAAAACCACTTCCTGAAATTTAACCTTTTGTTTTATTATATTATTTTTCTAAAGCTAAAATTTGTACAAATTGAAGTAAGAAACATCATTTTTGTATAGAAAAATGTTTTGATTAACTATCAGAAAAATAATGACTTTTTATGTGTCCAAAACATCGAAGTGGCTAAAATTTTGTAATCGATTATCTCCATAAATAATTACACAATCTTAATGACATTTTGTACATATATTCGTAATAATAGAAACTAGATATATAACACTATAAATTTTACGTTAAGAAAATGCAATTTGAAAAATAAAAAAAAAAATTTTAGCCTCAAATATTTTCAAAATTTATGAACAACTTTTTTCCAAAAAATATGCAAATCCAAAGCTATCTCTGTACAAAATTTCATAATTATTAATTTTTATTCCTGTTATCGCGTGACAACGAAACTGCACTTTTTTCATAAATATATTCTTCTTAACTACAAGAGATAACGTCAAAATTTTAATTGAATGTAATCTTTTATAAGATTAATAAGTGGTAAAAATTTCGTAAACATAGGTTCAATATTTTTCAAGAAATAAGTTAAACGAAATAATTAACGTTTTCGTTCATAACAAATTAATGTCGAGGAATATTTTAAAATTTAAAAGATAAAAACTCTAATCATTTCAAAGAATTAAAAAATGTTAATTCTATTATAGAAAAAAAAATCAAGAAAACGTAAAATTCAATATCGTTTTTGTCCATAAAACAAAGGAAAATCAATAAATTAAAAAAATAAGTTATAAACTTAAAAATATCTTGGAAAAAACATTGAATGAGTTTTCTGACATCTCAAAAGACATTTATAAGATGTTTTTATAACAACTCGAAAGATTACTATCGCAAAGTTAATTCCTCTAGGAGGAAGCAAAATAGACTTTCTTTCAGTGAAGTAAAAGTTTTAGTTGTAGGTGTAGTTATAAATAAATTCCACTATCCACAGATATCAAAAGTAAGCATGGTTTTATGACGTAAAATATTGGCAGTTGAAGACCGCGCGGATGCAAAAGGGATCAGCCCCGACGAGCGTCGAAATAACGATCGGAGCGTTCGTGCTACGTGTGTGCGCTTGAGCCTTATAAAGCGCATATTCCATTACTCATTGATTCGCCTATATATGCGTCTGCACAGCCTTGACTCTCCAGATCTTCTTTCTTTCCGGGCAGCGTTCGCGCGGGGGAGAAAAGCCGAGTTACCAAGTTACGCTGCTGCATTCGCAAATTTTCAATTTTCTAGACATGCCATTTTCCTCTCCCGAGGCGCGGCCGCTGCTTCGATTCCCCGCCGGCTATGCTTTCCTGGGCTAGATTCCTGCGTAAGGATACTTACGTATGCAGGAGCAGCTATTGTGCTTGTCAAAGGTGGAATAAATTTAGCAATATAAAATCTATTAATTCGTGATCCACTTCATCTCTCTCTCTTTCTCTCTCTCTCACTCTTAGAAAATATTGTTTCTTTTTCAATATACGATCGATCATCTTTAAATTATTCTAGTCTAAAGTACTTTTTTATAACTATGCAATATAAAAAATTTCCTGTTAAAAATCACTTTGCTTCCTAGAAGCTGACACATAGATTTCAAGCAAATTGTATTTGAAGCATGCAGAGAGGAGTTTTAGATAAAACTTTCTCTACCGAACGTAAGCAGCCAGTGCAGTCCTAATTCAGTCAACTGATTCCAAAACTCGTAGCCCAAAGTATTTCTTGTGCTGACCAGGATATCTGAGGCCACAGAACGGTGCGAAAGTTCAAATAGCGGACCACATAAACAGACGGTAGGTTTAGGTTCACAAGCTACCTACGGTAGTCAAACGAGATCGCGGCCGCTTTGGTCAAGCGGCGCTGCATTTCGAGCGTTAAATTTTATCCCAATTAGCTCCTCACTCCTTCGTGACAGAAGCCACTCTGTCTAATGACTCATTACTTTAGACTGCTTTCTAGATAGCGCGCGGGAATGGTATGCAAAGTGAATTGCTGGCTTTGATAACAGCGTCGCAAGAAGAGTCCAATCGTGCTCGACGCGTGAGAACCACTTTGATTGGTGGACGGAGTACCTTCAGTGAATGCTTGCCGATTCCTTTAATTTATTTCCTTAAAGGGAGTTTGTACATTAGAACATTTAAAAATTGATTTTTTTTATTTGCTATTTCAATTCTGTGTGCAATCAAGTAGCCGATAATAAATTTTTAAGCAAATGTACACTGAGAAAAACATCAAAAGAAAAATTACTATGTTTTGTGGTAACCGAAGGACAGACTTTAATTATGGCCAATTTTTACCATAATAATAGAAAAAATTAATATTTTGAATAGAAAAATTATTATGATTGTTTTAAAAATTACTATGTTACATAGTAATTTTTCCTACTATTATGGTAAAAATGGGCCATAATTTGAGTCTGTCCTTCGGTTACCACAAAACATAGTAATTTTTCTTTTGATGTTTTTCTCAGTGTATGTTGATCTTTCATTTTACGTCCAAAAAAAATCTTGAAGGCGAAGCTAACTCCGATTTTAATAAAAGCAAAGCCAGCTCGAAAAGCGAAGACTCCCATCCGCTCGAGTTTTTCCCGGCGGCTTTAACGTCGTTAGCGGCTGCGAATGCAGAGGCGTCCTCGGATTTCGGGACGACGCGCGTCTCTATAATATCCCGGGGATGTAGACACGCGATACCTCGAGGATGAAACGAGCTTTGTTACCGAGTTCGCGCCGACGCGGTTAATTGTGTTTTCTCGAGGTTTTCAGGCTCCTCGGCGACTTGCTTTTCCGCGGCTTTGCCTGGCGCTTCGCTCACCCGATATATATATATCCGAGAGTATTGCGTCAATTTGGCTTTCGATTAAATTATCGCCCACTTCCCGCGGAATTCTATTATTTTGAAATCGAGAAGCTGCATTTCAAGAGCCGTCTTGAATATTTATGGTTGTTTGCATTTGATTGGTTTTGAAAGAATTTCAAGCGTTTAGAATGGAAGGAGAATCTTTGAAGTTTTACAAAAGCCCGATCTGCAGCTGCACTCGAAATGTTCAATTTAGCAGAAAATCGAGCTCTACGCGCGAATAATATCGCCAAGTTTATGCATAGTTTTCTATAGAAAAACATCGATGTATAATTTACGAATCGTGCAGTTATTTACGAGGCAAAACATCGCAGATTCAATAACATAAAGCTATGAATTATAAAATTTCCGTGCCAAGCCTCGTTTAATAAAAAATTTAACGCGCATATTATTCCCCTCCGTTCTTTCGTCATTAACCCGATATTTGTACCTGCGAATTGCCTCTCGCTTTATATTTCGTTAGAGCCCACGCGCGGCAGCGCGTATATATATTTGGAGCCGCCGGCCGATAAATTCTTTTATTCGGCGCGACAATAAACCCGGAAAATGTTTACGAGACTTTGAAAGTCGTTAAATTACTATTTTTACCCCCTTTACGAGCCGCGCCGTAAATCAGGCGACTTGTGCAATTTATGAATTTACCTCCTGCGATTAGACGCGTGCCAGTTGGTTAATCCGCGACGATAAATCCTTCTGTTTGTTTTTTTTTTCTTTTTTTTTTCGACGGTAATGCGGAGTATTAAAAACGGAGCGATAAACACTCGGTGCTTTTATTTGCTTCGTGCCTGACTGATAAATTATGCCGAAGCGAGAGAGTCGTAATTAAAAATTGAGGGTTAATTACAGTCGATCGGAATAAAGTGAGCCGCCGGGCGCTGCGATGCACGACGTAGATTTATAAGCGATGCTTCTGGTACAAATATGGAGTTGGCACGATTAAAGTCTAAAATGAACGGTGATTTGCTGATAAGAATTTTTCGCACGCGTTATATTTTTATGGCTGTCGTTATGCGGCGACATTAATTTGGATTAATAGGTAGAATGGATGACGAAGCATTAACTGTTTTTTTCTTTTTTTAAAATATGGCGTCTAAAAGGGTAATTTTACTTCTGTAATTAAAAACAAATGTGAATAAAAGTTCGACTTTTTGGCTTAGATTTAGTAAATGTAATCGTGAACCAAAGTAAAATTTACTGAACAAGAAATCAGCCATCGTTTTCTAAGGCGCCGTCGATTTATATATAAGTGCGATCAATATTACCCTTTAAATTTAAAATTATTATAGGACAATTTAATAAATACTTCAAGTCGCTCGACAGTTTTTAAGCGCGCAGAAATCCGCGCAAACGCCGTCGCAATACCGCATATCAGTCCCCCGCACCCCAGACCCCGACGCATCCGCAGTTTTGCTTTAATTACTCGAGCCATCAACCGGCGAAGAACTGCGCGTAAAGCATCTCAGTTAAAAAAGTGCCGCGGCGATAAAGCGCGCTAAGACGACGGCGTAATCAACGCGGTCGCGCGTTTTACGCCGCGACGCTGCGGCGCCTAATTAAAACTCGGGGGCGATTTATCTGCCGGGGCTACTCGCTGCGCGCCGCGAGCCTCGCTGCGATGCATTCGTTGTGTGTTTGGGTGTATGTATATATGACGAGCGGAGGTTCCGGCTCGAGAGTGAACTCGCTGCGGTGAACTTGTGGATTATTCATTTAAAGCCGCTGCTTTGTTGGACGATGACGAGGGGTGCGAAGATGAGGGATGGCCGATGAACGTTGTATACTGTTTGTATGGTCGCGTACATAAGGAAATTGGGTTACTCTGATTGGGAAGGTTTGCAAGCTATGAAATGTATAGAAAATATGTTTAATTTTCATTTCCTTAAAAGTAACTTTAAGAATGCATGACGAAATTCAGCGCGTTAATTATAAATAATTTAAATGCTTATAATATTTAAATTAAGGGATTTAAGATAAATTGGGTATTTTTTATGTTTTAAAAGCTGCTTTATTGCAGCTATGTTAACAAGGCAGTTTTTTAACATTTCACGCCGCTTGTTTTACCGGACAGGCAATTTTTCACAATTTTGAAAAATTATGATGTAAGTTCTTTAAAAAATAAATGCATAAGCCTGTACATAGTAAAAAAAACTGCTGCTAGAAAAACTAGTGTAAAGCCAATAATAATCTCCCACTTTACTAAACTCTTACACCAACGGGATATAAGCTATTGGAAATCGACAATTCATGAAGTACATGTAATTTCCTCTATTTTCACCCGTAAACTGCTACCCTCTTCCGTCATAATTCTACAATCTTGCCAACGTAATAATCTCAACAGAATCCCGTTAATTCCCTCGCGCATTTCCATCTCTGCGACAAACTTTCCCTCCTCCCAATAAGTCATTAAAAGCTCAAGACAATCGGCTTCGCGAGCATCGTCAGCCGCCCGGCAAATAAAGCTAATGAAATCGCAATTATCGCAGCGAGCCCTCCCGGCATAAATAACGAGGCAACGATCCGTAGGAAAACGCGGGCCTGTCGCCCGGGATAATGCAGCGCGGAGGGAGGACGAAGGCGCGCCGCTGGCAGTTTAATGAGAAAGCTCGAGAAGTCGCGGACCCCGAAGGATGCGCCTGCGAAACTTTCCCAGGCGACTATATTCCTCTCTAATAAGGAAATTCGCTTTCGGCTATCCGAGCAACGAGAACGGGGCGAGAGAGTCCCGCTCGCCGTTGGATGCCGATGCAATTTCGAGGACGACGACGAAATTTCAGCGCCGAAATTGGAATTTCGCGCGACGAAATTTTAGCCCGGACTTTGCGCCCGCGAAATTAATAATACGCGGAGGGGCCGGGGAAGCTGCGTCGGGAGTGAAGTGCGTGGTGGGGGGAGTGTGTGTGCTTTTTTGATGAAGCTTGATGAGGCTTTCAGGGTTAACTATCCTGTCGGAGTACTTTTTGAATGAGGGATAATTGCGAGATAAAATTACGGAGGAATGCGAGAGGAACGAAAATCTTGTAAGACTTGCACAACGTGTTATTTTAAGTAAATGAGGTACTTTACGTTTCCGAGTGAATTCGAGTTTAAATAAAAACACTAATTTTGTGCACTTGTCTGCTGCAATTACTAGACCAAATGAGTTTTAGATATTTCAGTCACACAATTTCGTGGACTTTATCAAACGTACTTGGAGCTTAAATCGAAATTTGAGAATTCTATTATCAAGTAATTTACTTACTCAATAATAACCCCCAAAAAAAGTATCATACAGTTCAAAATCATCTACTTATTTTTTGCGTACATTGCATTTAAATCACAGAAGAATAAGAATGATTCACTACTTTATTGCATCTGAGACGATTTACAAAAGCCCTCGGGTCAGCATTATCAGAGCCCCGTCGGTTGCCCGGACTCCGCTCGCAACTCGTGCAACTCCGCGCGACGCTCGATTAGCCCGGCGGAATAATATTTGTCATCCGAGAAAGTTGGCCCCGGACCTTAAGCGGCCGCCCGCCTTGTCATCAAGCCCGTCGTGTCTGGACCGATGCGGAATTAGTCTCCTCCTCCCGGGGTCCGCGATTCACTGGCCAACTTGCGGAGAAACTATATATACGCGCGACAATGGGGCCGGCTGGTGCGCGCGGGGGCCGCTTATTCCTTGAGCGATCTCGGCTGAGGGTAGGACGAGCCCTCCTGCTCCAGCTCCAATTCCACAAAGTCCCGCGGCTGCAGCGACCTCAGGTAGTCGGATAAGCTGTGCTTTCGCGCCGGCAGCGCCTCCGAGTCCGAGGACGAGTCCGCTTCCTCCCCCTTCTCTAATGACTAATGGGAACTTTATTCAATTACTATATCTGCCGAGGAAAAGATTAGCTTTGGTGGAGAAATTGTATTAAGGGCTCGAATGGGAATTTAATCGATTAGGATAGAGCGCGGTTGAAGAGTGGAATTCATTTTAAAATGTGAAATATTTTCACGAGCTAGATTTTTTATTGCAAGCGGATCTTTTGCTCTAATTTACGCGTAAAAAAGTTTCGTTCCCGATAAAAAGGCAAAAGAACATTAATTTATGAAAAAGGAAATTATTGTAATATACAAATACTTGTCTAATTTATGCCAGAGCTGGAAGATTTGAATATAATAATCATACTAGACAAATTACTTTTACGACAAAAATCTTTTCTCTATATTCCACGGACAAAAAACCCACTTCCCCCACAATAAAAAAAATCGACTCTCCTCCGCTCCGACATCGATTTTTCCAACAAGATTCCTAACCCTCCACAGCCCGGCATCGCACAAGTACAAGTCTCCTTACCGGGTCGAAGTTATATCTCGGTGCGGGCACTTCCTCGCCGAGGGGGAAGAGCGATAGGGGCTTGCTGCTCCTTTTGGCCTCCTCGCGGCCGTCCCGCTCCTGATCACTGCACTCGGAGTTGACTGCCAGGCCGCGGGCCGTCTCTGCGAAAATGCCGCTCCCATGTATTTATTGGCCGGGGATTTTCGGATCGGAGCTCGGGCGCTCGATTTTAACAGGGTTTTCACCGGGAATGTCGGCGCTGTCGGGCGGACGCCAGTTGCGAGCTTATATTTCAGATTGGACGATGTACTTGCTCGTTTTTTCGGCTGAATTGAAATTCTCCTTTTCGCGGTGTTTTCGAGAGATTTCTTTTAAATTTCTTACTTTCGCTATTATAACTAAACTCTTTTTTTACAAAAGCATTCCCTTAAATAAAATCAAGAAGTTACTGTAGGGTTTAATAATTTTCTTTTCAACAAGATTTAACTTAAAAATTCTTTCTGTAACCAACAAAATAGTTCCTCGAGCAAAAGCGTTTCTCCGTCCATTTAATATGATACTGATAGTCTAAAAAATTTTAATCAAAAAGACAGCGCGAAACCACCTGACGTTGCTCGAGCAATCTTCGAGGGAGTGCACAAAAGCGCGTGGCAGCGCGGCACGTACTTCCCCTTCTAATGAAAGCCTGCCAACGCTCGACTTGTCAATCCACCGAAGAAAGGGAGAAAGTGACCCGCTTATATAATGAAAAAGGTCTCCCCCGCTCTTGACCCTCCTCAACGTCCAGCCCTCCCAACGAATATCGACTGGCCTTGCCCTTTGATACTTCGTTTTTTAAAAGTATAACTTTAGCACGAGAGCAATATCCCGTTGTAATATTTTTTCAGAAAAGGAATCTACGTCGACAGAATATTTTCGATTGTTTTAAGGTTTCTATTATTTACTGTGCCATTTTTTAGGAGAATGAATTCTCAATTTTAGTCATTTTTAAAGAAAATTTCTAAAAATGCAATTCTTCGTCAAGGATATAATACGTGTAGAATAAGTGATGGAAATCATATAGAATTCTCATTATAGAATTTCTATTACTGCTCTCCTACCTCGATAATCCATCCAATTCCTATATTAATTATTACTTAAACCCAGCCTAACTTTAGCGACTGCAACTTTCTTCCGCAGGCTCAGTTCTCTTCCGATTTTCAAAAATAACTAACTACGAATTCAACCTAAAAATAACGAAATTACCGTCATTCGACAAGTCCTCGTCGTCCAGTCTCGCGCTGGTAAAGTCGTCCTCCAAGCAGGATATATCGCTCAGCGGCTGCAGCTCCCCGGGCCGGAAGGTCCTCTCGTCCTCGGAGTCGTGCGCGTCGAAATTCGCCCTCTCGATGATCCTCGTCCTGGAGGTGTCCAGCGGCATGACCCTCTCCTCGTCGTCGAGGGTATCGCTGTCGTCGTCGTCGTCGTACTCGTCGTCGGGCAAGACGAGGGGGCTGGTTATCAGGTTAATGGTCTGATGCTCCGACAGGGCGGCGCGCAGCATTCGCGTCTTCTCCAGCAGCCGGGCTCTCCTGGCTGCCTCCGAAGTGTCCTCCAGAGCTTCCGGCTGCTGCGTCCGGCTCGCCTCCTCCTTCGCTGGATTTTCTGAGGCAATAGAGAGAGAGAGAGGCGGTGCTCGAGTCGATCTCGGCGATTGTTGCAAAGATGGGGGGTGGAGGGAACGGAAAATGTCGGCAATGGTTAGTGCCAAGCGTTTCGCGAGAAGTGGAGAAAGTGCATTCTTTAGTCGTGATAGTAACTTTTTAAAGGGGCGTTCGGGTAAATTAAACGGCGGAGATTTTAATCCTAAACCTATCCACTTGATATTTAAAGCGTTATTTTTATGCGCAGTAATGCGAGAAGAGGATTTGTTTAAAAAAGCTCAAACCGAATATTTGAAGTGGTTTTTATCCGCTACACAACATTTTTTTATGTTGCACTTGTTTTGAATTATCTAATTCATTTCAAATGACCAAAACATCATTAAAAACACAACTAACCCGATTCAGCATATAAATCTCCGCTCTTCTCCTCGTCCTCCCCCTCCTTCGCCTTCATCTCCTGCTCCAGCTTGTTCAAATCCAAGCAAACCTCCCCTCCGCCCCCGGCCTCCCTCGTCGCCCCGTGCCTAGTCGGCGGCTCCGGCAAGTTGCCCTGCTGCCGCAGAACGTAGAGCCTCCTCAGGTAATCGGCGACGTTGTCGATTATGTCCTGGATGTAGTGCAGGAGGGGATTCTCCTCCTCGTCGGCGATCTGCGCGGCCGACTTCAAAGCCGCGACCCCCTCGGTGAAGTTGTCGAGCTTCAGGAGGCACAGACCGCACAGCAGATGCCCGCGGAGCTTCCACTTGCGCGAGTTCACCGACTCGGCCGCGGAGACGCAGACGCGAGCCGCCTCCAGCGCCCGCGAATACTCCCCGAGCTCCAGGTAGACCCGGCCGATGTCGTGGTGCAGCCAGGCTTTCGGAATCGGCTCCTGAGTAGGACCAGCAGGACGGGCACATTTTTTTTTTAACTTACGAGCAAGTTCATGCGCGCTTCGCGCGCCCTTACTTTCTGATACTAACCAAGTATTATATATCTAATTATTTTAATTTATATCCATTTGATAAAAATTAAAATAAATTTTATTTAATTCTATTACTTTTGAATTATACAATTATTGTTTCATGAAATTTCTTTTAGTATTAAATTTTAGTTTCTAATCTCACTTAATGTCTAATTTTTTAAATTTAGTTTATTAATGTTTATACCAATTGTAATATAGCTGTATTTAAC